>JAVHMZ010540579.1:0-13594 GCA_034782995.1 Amazona versicolor
AGCCGGCGCGCTGCCCTGTGGAGACCGGACTTTCCTCCCGCTTGCGCGAGCGACTATCCGTTCAGCGAACATCCAAACTTTAGTTTACGAAGAAAATTGGCCCGTTGCTTGAAGACTGGACGTATCTCTGCTCGCTCGGGAGATTTCCCAGTTCGGCGGTTTCACCGCGGGCTGCGTAGTGTGATATAAAAAGCCGCTGCCGAGCAGCAGAAACGGTCTTGCTACACGATGCGATTGGATGTAAGCTTACCGGGCGCTCGTTTCTGGCTGCAAAAAGCTCGCGTTTAGCCTAGAAACTCCTAAGCAATGCGCTTTATTTGAGGAGACGTTGAAATGGTTACGAAACGAACTAACTCCGGTATAGAAAAGCGCAAGCGGGAGAAAGCGAAAGGATCGGCGTCTGTTCGTGCTTCGAACAGCTTTGGGGCTTTTCCTCTCTCATTTGCGGCTGGACTGCAAGATCAAGTTGAACGAACTCCGGCGCTGCTTGGCCGGTACCTGCACTTGGCTGAACAGGTGCGCATCACAGCCGTACCGAAGACACGCTCCGGTGTACGGCTGCAGGAGCTCCGCGGTAGACTTTCCGAAGCGCCGCTGGACGATCTTCGACCAGTGCCGCAGATGGCCGATGAGGGTGCCAAGCGACTTGAACAGCTCGGGTTTCAGGTGCTGCGAGTGGGCCGTTTCGGCATAACGATGAGCGGTCCCGCCGCGATGGTTCAGGAGGTGATGCAAATCGATCTCTCCGTCTTTGCGAAGCCCCGCCGCGAGCTCACGCGGGCGGTCGAATCATTTGCCAGCTCGATGCGGCCGCCTCATCCCTCCGATCTTTACGTGGCTCCCACACAGTCGCTCACAATACCCGCTAAGGTAATCGATGCGATCGACGATTTCGTATTCATCCCGCCAGCGACCTTTTTCGACGTGTCCGCCGATCCTCCGAATCCCTCGTACCACCACATCCAGGCTCAACAGATCCAAAAGTTGCTCAACGTACCAGATCACGCCGGAGGAGAGGGCGTGAACGTGGCGGTCGTCGACACCGGATTTTTTCCGCATCCGTTTTATTCCGCCCAAGGGTTCCAATACAAGCCGGTTGCTACCCAGGCGTGTCCCGATCCCGAGAATGACGCTGTGGGGCATGGGACCGCGATTGCTTACAACGTGTTTGCGACCGCTCCAAAGGCTCAGGTACTTGGGTTTAAGACAACCGGGAGTGATCCTGCGGCGTTAGAGGATGCGACCGATTCCGGCGCCGACATTATCAGTTGCTCCTGGGGGTGGGATCACGAGCAGTCGTTTCCGGTACTCGAGGCGACAATCCGGGATATCGTTCGGGAGGGCAAGATTGTATTATTCGCGGCCGGGAATGGCCATTACGCTTGGCCGGGCTCCATGCAGGATGTCCTTTCCATCGGAGGCGTGTACGCCGATGCCGGCGGAGTTCTTGAAGCGAGCGACTTCGCAAGCGGTTTCCAGAGCAGCTTGTACCCAGGCCGTAGGGTACCGGATGTCTCCGGCCTTTGCGGGCAACGCCCCAAAGGCATCTACATTGTCATGCCATGTTCGCCCGGTTCGGAGTTAGATCGAACGCAATGTGGTCCTTCGTTTCCTGACGGAGATACCACAAGCGATGGTGACGGCTGGCTAGCCGCAAGTGGCACGAGTAGCGCGACACCCCAGATTGCGGGCGTTGCGGCGCTGCTGGTTGAGCGAGCGCGCGCACAGGGGAAATCGCTCGATACGGCCACCGTCAGAGATCTATTGGAGAAGAGCGCTACCGCTGTAGAGAAAGGGCGGAATGCATTTGGTTTCCCCGCATCCGGCAATCCAAATGTTGCGGTAGGCTACGGCTTGGTTAACGCCGCTGCGGCCATCGCCATGATCTGAAACCGTTGGGCGATAGAATGGAGGCATGACGAGGGCGACTCTTCGGGTACTCGGCTCATCCGGAGACCCGGATTCCAGGCCGGAACGCGATCGCTTAGATCAAGCGGCGAAGCTATTGTCGCAAGAGGGATTTGACGTTCTTCGGGTCGGCCGGTTTGGTGTGAGCGTGGCGTCAGATGACGACAACTTCAAACGAGTCCTGGGCGTTGCGCCGGAGCCCGCACTGGTCGCTAACGTTCGTCCGCAGCAGCAGGAACTGAACGGGTTAGTTGACTTGATTCAAGTGGATACCGAGCCTGAGTTCTTTGCAGAAGGCTGAGAGCTATTGCGTTGTTGTCTTATTCCCAAGAGATTTGGCGTTTGCCTAAAGATTTGGCCGGGTTCCGACGAGAGAAATGGTGGAGAGACTTCCAATGGCCATCATTCTTTTCACGCTTGCCGCTTCCTTTGGTATTGCATTCGCCTGGACATTCGCGGTCCTGATCTTGACGGTTTCGCTTCATTCGGTTGTTAGTAAGCCTCGGCCCCGCCCGGGTTTTGTCGAGTCGTTGGCGCACCGTGGTGAACTAGCGGTTTCGGCTGTAGCCGGTTTTTCGTGTGAGCCTTCCCTCGCTCAGGAGGTTTCCGGGTCGATCATTTCGTCGCGGATTGTGTAGGCTCAAGAACCTTCGTTTTCCAGGCCGTTCTTCAACGCCGCGAACATCTGCTTGAGGCGGCGAGGAACGCACTCACGGTCGGCGAGTCTTTTTCACTCACTTCGCCTTTCGGCAAGATGGTATCGATTAAGATTTCTCCATCAATGATCCTGAATAGCACTTAAACCTCAGACGCGTACCTTGCGCTCTGCTCCTCGATTGATCAGGTGGTCCGAGGCGTCGACGGGGTCTGCAACGCGGTGAGCGGCGCGTCGTTAATCCGCTGACGCGTCGCCGCATCGAGCCGTTTGATGTAACTGGAGGCTTGTTGGCTGAATGAGCATCGATAAAAATCTCTAAGTAGCTTGCGCTCTCGTCGACTCTTTGGCCTACGGGTTCGAATCGATTCAGCGCCGAGCCGGCAAGATCTGCTAACATTGCTATTCAATGCGGCCCGCGTTCGCTTTCTCCGGTTTCTGGTATCCGTCCTCTACGCGGATCCCGGGTGCGGCGTTCGCCTGACGGCAAGAGCAACGATGGAACGGACGCCCACTCTCCCCGAGGGTGGGCTTTTTTGTTTGGAAAGGAGCTTCAAGACCACATGATCATCTCAATGCGAAGACACGCAAGCAAGCAGGAAATCGAACACGTCTGCGACCGGATCGTGAATGAGTTCGGCTATAAGGTCCACTCGATTGTCGGGGAAGAACGTGTAGTCATTGGGGTGGTTGGCATCGGAGACGTAACGCGGTGTCTAGAGTCAATCGAGGCCGAGCCGGGCGTCGAAAGTGCGATGCGCATTTCGGCGCCCTATAAATTCGTCAGCAAGGAGTTTCGTAAAGAGCGCACGCAGATCCGCGTTCTGTCGGTAGAAATTGGGGGAGACCAATTTACCGTCATGGCGGGGCCGTGTTCGGTGGAATCGGAACGCCAAATCATGGAAACCGCGGAAGCGGTTGCGGCCGCGGGCGCGCGACTCCTGCGTGGCGGCGCCTTCAAACCGCGAACCTCGCCTTATGACTTTCAAGGGATGGAGGGCGAGGGCTTGCGATTGTTGGCAAAGGCGCGGGATGTCACTGGACTTGCGATCATCACCGAGGTGATGAGCGATCAGGACGTGAGTCTGGTCGCCGAGTACGCCGACATTATGCAGGTCGGCGCGCGCAATATGCAGAACTTCGCCTTGCTCAAATCGCTCGGCCGCTGCGGGCGTCCCGTGCTGCTGAAGCGCGGGCTCAGCGCGACCATAAAGGAACTTCTCATGTCGGCCGAATACATCGTGGCCCACGGGAACAAAGAAGTGCTCCTTTGCGAGCGCGGTATTCGCACGTTCGAGACCGCGACGCGCAATACGTGCGATATCTCTGCGATTCCCGTGCTCAACGAGCTGACTCACTTGCCGGTGATTCTCGATCCGAGCCACGCGAGCGGAAAACGAAGTCTTGTGCCAGCGCTGAGCCGGGCCGGCGTGGCGATCGGCGCCGATGGTCTGATCGTCGAAGTGCACCCGCAACCCGAAAAGGCGATCAGCGATGGAGCTCAATCCCTTAACATTGAGCAGTTCCGTAATATGATGCGGGAGCTTCGGGCCTATATCGGGCTATGGACGGAAACACGTGCCGCGGAGTCGGCGTATGCGGCTTAGCGGTGGTGCCGTTGCTGCAATTGCCGGTTTTTGCGGTCTAATCGTTCTCGCCGGAATCGGGTTTGCGGTTTGGCGGAGCCACCGCGTTGAGGAAGCACCAGATGCCCTTCTCCAGAGACTGCCAACATACGATGCAGCAGTGGCATGGATCGACTTCGATGCACTCCGCCGCGGCAAATATCTCAGCATTTTCGCAGGGACCAAAGCCGAGGAAGAACCCGAGTACACCGCATTTGTACACGATACCGGCTTCGATTACCAACGCGATCTGCACCACGTGGTCGCCTCCTTCACGCCCGATGGCGAGTTTTTCCTGGTTCGGGGCGCGTTTGATTGGGGGCGTATCGAGCGGTATGCGCTTCACTCCAAGGGAGCTTGCAAAGATCACCTATGCCATATCCCGGGAAGCGCCGCAGATCGCAAAATTTCGTTCTTTCCGCTTCAACCTGATGTGCTCGCGATGGCCGTGTCGTCCGATGAAATGGCCGTCACCCGGCTGGCGAAGCCCGGATCGCAAGCGGAAATTTTGATTCCGGAAGCTCCCGTTTGGCTTTCGATGAGCGCTGGCGCGCTGCGTCAGGCTGCCGCCTTGCCCGGATCAACGAGAGCGTTTGCTTCCGCAATCGCGAATGCTCGTCGCGTTTCGCTAATGATTGCGCCGTCGGGTGTAGGTCTCGAAGCGCGGCTCGACGCGCTGTGCAGTGATGCACAACAAGCGACCGCTTTGATCAGTCAGTTGCGCGCTTTAACGAACATGCTGCGGCAAGGTGCAACTAAGCAGCCTGATTTTAACAACGATCGAAATATCGCAGGTCTTTTGGTCGCTGGGACGTTTGATCAAGCCGGTTCGCGTGTGCTCGGCCGATGGCCGATCGGCCGAGCTTTGCTTGAGAATCTTGGGAGCGGAATGTGATGCTGCCTCGGGCTCTTAGACGCGAACGGCAGATTCCGCCAGAAGCTCGGCCATACGGTCGTAGCTCTCCGCTGCGCCGTGCTCCATGCCGGAACTCAAAACGCCATCGCGCATTTCCTTCGACGCATACTCGACCGTAGCTGTCATGGTCGTTCGGCCTGTCTCTTCCGTGAAAACGGTGGTCACCTTCGATTCACCCGGAAAGTCATCAAAGGATTCCATGTGGGTAGAACGATGCGGCGGAGTGAGTTCGACGTAGCGGCCCCGCATTCCCATTTCCTGTCCTTCCGGTCCACGCAGAACGAAGCGGAACCCTCCGCCCACGCGGAGATCGACGTCGCAAACTACCAGTGACCAGCCGCGCGGCCCGAACCAACGCTTCAGGAGCTCGGGTTTGGTGAAAGCGTCATAAACGGTCTCGCGTGGAGCATCAAAGACGCGCGTGAGGACAATCTCGCGGTCAGACGGCGTGGTGACCTTTAGTGTTCCGGTGTTCTTCATTGTTGTTTTCCTTTCTTTCTCGGGCGAGGCAAGGTTGTTTTCTCCCGCTGGGTTCTTAAGTCGTGAAGCAGGTGATCGAGCCGTTGGAAACTGCTTTCCCAATTCTTGCGGTACTGTTCCAGGAACGCGCTAGCTTCGGCGAGCGGCTTAGCTTCGAGCCTGCGAGGCCGGCGCTGCGCATCGCGGGCGCGAGAAACCAGGCCCGCCTGCTCCAATACCTTCAAGTGTTTGGATACGGCGGGCTGGGTCATCGCGAACGGCTCGGCCAATACTGCGACTGATGCTTCTCCTCGAGCAAGGCGGGCGAGGATCGCCCTCCTGGTCGGATCCGCGAGAGCGGCAAAGGTGGCATCTAGATTTTGAGTCTGTTCCATAACCAATCAGTTCTTAAACTAACTGATTGTATACACGATTGGTTATGGAAGGGCAAGTAGGTCACAACGAAATTCTTGGATGCCGGGGAGAAAACTTTCTACCTGAAGAAAATGGAAAAGGCGTGCCCGATCCCGCTCAGGAAAGAGCACGCCTTTGCAGTTCTTGATTCGAAGTTACCAGCGGCGATGGTATCGCCCGTAAAACCGCTGGCCCGAGTAAAAATAGAAACTCGGTCCCCAGAAGGGCCGGTAGAAAGGATACCCGTATGCAACCGGATAGGGCGGTTGTGGGCCGCCCGCATAACCTGGCCGGGTCCGGAGCCGCGGCGCTGACGCTTGATAATCTTCGCGCGTGACCGGCTCGAAGGCGCCCGGCGCGCGCGTCGTCGAGATTGTAATGGGCGACTCGACTCGGAAGGTGAGCGGCGTTTCCGGATAAACCACGGTCGGCTCCCCGCGCGTAACGAGCACGCCAATGGTCCCCAAAACAAGACCTGCGGCCGCGCCGACTCCCGCCCCGACTCCGCCGTTGATACCGGCTCCAATCGCCGCGCCTACAGCTGTCGTGGCGCCTGCGCCCGCGACATCCCGACCAATAGACGTGTCACCACGCCGCTGGATCAGTTGCGTGCGCAACGGGATTTGCTGGCCATCTACCAGACTCAGCTCGGTCAGTTCCAGCCGCAAACTCGACGTGCCCTTGACGCGCCCGGCCTTGAGAGCCTCAACGACACGCCCGTTCACCAGCTGTCCCGGCCGCGCTACCACGAACCCGTCTACGACGAGTGGCTCCGCGAGACTCGCGGTAAACGCGTCGCCCGATTGATTCCGATTGCTCGAAAGGAAGTTGTTGATCCGCACAGTCAAATACTTGCCGGGCGCGACCGACAATGTGGCGGGAGCTGGTGGTGGAGCCTGATCCGGCCCGTACTGCTGTTGATTCTGAGGACCGTCGAATCGCCGCCAATCGCCTTGATCTTGTGTTTGGGCAGCGGCCACACACAGAGAACCCAAGAGTGCACCCACCGCAACAGTTCTACGCAAATTGAATTCGATATCCATAATTGACCTTAAGAAAACCTACACATTAGCAAACGTGCTTTGTTGCAGGCTGGTTGCCATCCCGCAACCTTTTTCTTTTGATCAATTTAAGATGGGCTCCGTTGAGCGAAATGGAGCAGTCCTGGCCGTTTTAAACCAACTAGGAGGAAGGGCCGAGCTCAACGCTTGCAAAGCTCGGGATACTGCTTTTTCAGTGCTTTCAACTTGGGAAGATCGTTGTAAACGATGTACGGTTGATCGGGATGCTGTTCGAGATAATGCTGATGATATGCCTCGGCCGCATAAAAGCCCTTGAAAGGCACGATTTGAGTGACAATCGGCTTGCTGTACACGTGCGCGTCATTCAACTGCTGGATGTACGCTTCCGCAATCCGCTTCTGTTCGTCGCTTGTGTAGAAAATGGCCGAACGGTATTGCGTGCCGCGATCGGGACCTTGCCGGTTCAGCTCCGTCGGATCGTGAGCAACAGAGAAGTAAACCTTGAGCAACTGACCGTAAGTGATTTGGGACGGATCGAAAGTGATTTGAACCGACTCGGCATGTCCGGTCGTACCGGTGCTGACGTTTTCATACTGGGCGGTCCCCTTCTCGCCACCGGAGAACCCGGAAACCACGTTCTTCACGCCCTTCAGGTGATCGAAAACAGCTTCCACTCCCCAAAAACAGCCCCCCGCAAGCACAGCGGTTTCCTTGCCCTTCGCCGCTGCCGGATGGGCATCAACACTCGCGTCGGGGAAAGTGGAAGCCTGAAGGCCAAACGCGATTAGCGGAACGAGAGAACGAACCAGATTCTTGAACATGTTTACTCCTTTAGTTGAACGGCTACGTGGATCTGTAAGGCTCTTCTGAATATGCATTCGGGACCAAGAAGAATAATGTTACGCCGAGTGCGTTGATGGTCGCCACACGAATGACGACTTCATTCGCTGAATTGTCGACGGGTTGTCGCTTTATTTTGACATACCAGGCAAGCGGTGATGCTCTCAAACCTCGCTACCAAGTTGTTGGCGCATTTTGATTTTGCGGTCCAGAGAATAGTTTCAGATGATGCGTCCATGTGAATATGTTAGGCATAATTGCTACCGGAATCCCTGGTGCTGAACTCTCCCCAGATTTAATCCATTTCTTAAACGACCAGAACCGGAGATCGCTTTTGATAAAGGCCCACGCCGACGGCCCATCTGACGATCTGCGATCTTAGGGGCCACTGCTCGGGCGCATACTATCATCGAACCCCCTAAGGTGGAAGCCCTGCCAGCACGGAACGCAGCTTCACAGTTTAGATCACTTGCCAAGTGTCCGCGCTTTTCGCGTTATCGACGGTGCTGTTCTATTGGAAGCTCTTACTCACAGATCAATTTTCGTTAATCACTTCAGTGGAAGCAGTGAATCAGGCATATTGCTGGCTTACGTTCCAAGTGCGAATGCTCCAGCACGGGACCGTGCCCGTTTGGGATCCCTTTGTATTTGCTGGTCGATCATTCCCGGGCGAAATGCAGACGGGCGCTTTTTATCCTCCGTCCGGCTGACGTTGTCGAAGTGGTCTTCAGAGCGTCGGACATGTATGCAGCCGGTGCGCCACAATAAGATGACATGGCGCTGCGCGCTTTTCGTGTTTTGAGATAGGGATGGAAATCGTCGCCAATTATCAGGATCTCTGCGGAGAGTGTCCCATTTGGGATGAAGTGAGTGCTTCTCTGTTTTGGACCGATTGCGTGGGACAGCGCTTTTACCGGTTTCATCCTGCTTCCGGCAAACATGAAGTGCTGAAGCGCGACCTCGAGATCAACGGGTTCCGGTTGAATCAGCCCGGCGGTTTCGTCGTTACGAACAACAGCGGCATCTGGTTGTGGGATGGCGCGGAACGTCTCACGCTCATCGCGAGAGAAGTTGATGGCGCAAAATGCCAGATGAATGATTGCGGGGCCGATCCCGCAGGGCGTCTATTCGCAGGATCCTGCTTTTATGATCCGCGCGGTGGCTATGAACTAGGCAAACTGATGCGCGTTGATCACGACGGCACGGTGACGATCGTCGATGAAGGGTTTCACCTGGCCAACGGAATCGCCTTTTCGCTCGATAGCCGCACACTCTACTTCACCGACTCGGCCGCTCGCCGCATTTACGCGTACGATTACAATCCGGAAAACGGCGATCCTCAGAGGCGGCGCGTGCTGGTCCAAGTTCCGGGCGATCAGGGCTTGCCGGACGGCCTCACGGTGGACGCGGAAGGCTTCCTTTGGTCCGCTCAATGGTACGGAAGCTGCGTGATGCGGTACGACCCGGACGGCAAGCTTGAGCGCCGAATCCAGACTCCGGCCAAGCAGACCTCTTCCATGGGTTTCGGCGGTCCGGAATTACGGGATTTGTTCATTACCAGCGCCGCCCGCTCGGAACCCATGCCGGTAATGCCTCCCGGTTATGATGCGGAGTCAGGATTCTTCGGTGGTCCGCTCTACTGTATAGAGCCTGGGTACCAGGGCCTGCATGCGTTTCGAACGAACATCTCCGCTCAACCTTGAAGCGGTGATTTGGTAATAGAACGCACATTCGACTCACATCTCGACTGCGAGAATCACTCCGTCTTACTCACCTTGTGAGTGGAAGCAAAATATGCCAGTTCAACTTAAACTCTCTAAAGCAATCGCGGATGACCTCGAGTGCAATCACGACAAAATCTGGGCCGGCGCCGTCCGGACAAAAAGCGGTTTGCATATGATCTCCCTAGATTGCGCAACGTGCGTAAACAAAGCCGCTGCGATGGACGAACTCAGGTCGTTTGGTCTCTACGTATTTTTCCGTGGTGGCGAGGGCAGCTCTCTCAGAACTGCGCAGCCGAAGGTCATGACCGCCGGGTCTCCGCTGTTCGGAGTTTAAGCGAGCACGCGCCCCCTGCCACGCCGAAGACATCGCCCGTGATGTAAGTCGATTCGCTGCTCGCGAGAAAACGTACATGGGCGCGACCGCGTTGACCCGCACGCCCCGTTCGCCCGCGAGCGCAGCGAGCCCTTTGGTGAACGTCACAATCGCACCCTTCGTGCTCGTGCGGAATGTGTGCTCGAGTTCCTCTTCCGTAACCTCGTCCAGCTTCTCATGACTCATCTGGCACGCGGCGTTGTTGACCACGATGTCCAGCTTTCCAAAATCGCCCATCGCGCGGTCGATTAAGCGGCGCCACTGTTCGCGGCTTCCGATAGCTCCAGGTTCCAAAATAACCTTGCGTCCACTCTCCCGAACCGAGCGCGCCGTTTCCTCCGCATCCTCGTGTTCGTTGAGATAGGAGAAGAGGACGTCCGCGCCTTCGCGGGCGAACGCAATTGCCACCGCGCGCCCGATTCCACTGTCGCCACCCGTGATGATCGCCGCCTTGCCTTTCAATCTCCCGAAACCCGTGTAACTCTTCTCTCCGTGATCTGCCGTCGACTCGAGCGCCGCCTCGCTTTCCGGAGGACTCTGGCGCTGTTCCGGAACAGGTGGCTGCGGCTCCGCTTTTCTCAGATCTTGGCTTTGATACGTTACCGGCAATTCTTCGGACTTCGGTACGGACTACTTCATGGCCGCAAAATCGAACTTGCCCAGATATATCGGCCGGGAGACTGGAGGCGTGCTGTTGACGGTATCAATCGGATATGGGCCCTGAACGAGCGTCGGAAAGCCCCAAATCTTGCCGGAGCTGAGATCAATCACAACCTTACCGAGGACCTGTGTACTGCCATCCGGCTTGCGTAAGCTCGTGTAACCCGGCTCGATATAAAACGAATGTCCGTCCCCTTGCGCCTGAACGGGAAGAGGTTGGAGCAGCGGACGAACTGCCATGGTCGCGAGACACGCCGCGACCACGGTGAGCACCAGTTTGGTGTAAAGATCAAATCGCATAGAGCTCATGATATGCGGTAGACTCAGCTCGGTCCCGATCCTTCTTGACGTATCATGATACGTCATGATAATGTAAGGTCATGAGAAGCGCTGCGATGCTGACCCGTGAGAAATTCGCGACCCAGGTCAATTCCGAAATTCTCACAGCTGTTCGTAGCCTTGCCGAAAAAGAAGGCCGACATCTGCAGGCGCTTGTGGACGAGGCGCTCGCCGATCTGATTGAAAAGCGCAAGAAGACTGCGCCCCGCGCGCACGTCATGGGCGCCTATCTCGCCAGCCACGAAAAATACGCTCCCCTGTACCAGAAGCTCGCTGAGTGACGGATTACCTCACCGTGGCTGAAGTACTAGCCATGCACGCGGACCAGATTGAACGATATGGAGGCTCTCGCGGCGTACGAGATCCAGGCCTTCTCGAAGCCGCGCTTTTCCGGCCACAGACCGGCTATTACGCCGATCTCATTGAGGAAGCCGCCGCCATGTGGGAAAGCCTCTCCCAAAACCATCCCTTCATCGACGGCAACAAGCGCACGGCCTTCGCCGCCATGTTTACGTTTCTCGCCATCAATAGTGCGCGACTTAATGCCGACGCCCTGGAGGCATACGAATTCGTGATCACGCTCTACGAGGCCAACCAGTTCGCTTTCGACAAGCTTATTCCCTGGTTGCGCAATCACGTTGCACACGATTCACCCGCGACGCAGAACCGCGCAAATTCCCTGAACACGTTGGCCCGCAGAGTCTGATTGAACTCTAGTCCGTTATAGCTAGGAAGAAGCGATTTTCAGTAGTGCATCGGATTGAGTGCTGAATCCAGCTACACTTGCGACAATCGCGTTGTCGCCGGTCGTTAGCCCGCTTGGGACCGTAATATTGATTTGATATAGCCCAGCTTCGGCGAGTCCTGCCCATAATACGGTGGCCTGCACTCCACCAATCGTCACCGTAACTTCGTTGGTGGTGGGGTAAGCTCCGGTAAATACCAGACCCGGCGTTGCCGCAGGGGAAGTCGGGCCAAACCCCGTGCCATAGATCTCCAAAATGTCACCAGGTACCGCGGCCGCTGCGGTTGTGTATCCGGAAGCTTCCGCTCCCGTTCCGTTAATAATCGCGCCGTCGGAGAAACGGATAGCTGCCACGTAATAGTCATTAACGAAGAGACCGGGAAGGATGGGCTGCAGTGTCGCGGCCGTCGAATACGTGCCGTTCGCGTTGGTGAGGACTACCATCACCGTGCCGGTATTACTGTCCGAGGGTGCCAACAATAAATTCCACCTGGACGAGTGTGTAATCTCAGCTGGAAAAAATTTGCAGGTGCTCTGCGGCAACAAGGATACCGTGCAAGCTGAGTCTGCCCTGGCGGGCGCCGTTGTACGTGAACTCGCGCTAAAAATCATGCTGAAGCCGTATGAAACCAATTATGATGCCGTGATCATAGACGTTTCACCGTCCATCAATCTTCTTCAGACGTGTGCCATGGTGTACGCGCGCAATGTTGTAATTCCGGTGAATATGGACCTCCTAAGCCTCAACGGTGCCAATGCAGCCTATGACATGATTCGTCTCTTAAACGAACTAATCAAAGCGGAAATACGACCTGTCGGCCTAATGCCCTGCCAAGTTGATCAGCGGCTCTCCGTGACTACGTTAGTCCAGCAAGGGCTCGAAAAGATGTCTGAAATGTTTCACATTCCCATTTTGCCAGCAATACGAACTGATCAAGCGGTAAACAAGGCGTTTCGCGCCCGAAAAGCGCTCCTCGAATATGATCCCAATGGGAAAGCGGCTCAGGACTACATAACGGCGTTTGAACAAATGACGGAGCAGATCGAAAGAACGGGAAGTGCCGAGAATGTCAAGGCGGAAACAACAACCTGAACAATTCGATGTTGTCGAGTTCTTGCGCGAGTCGGACGGAGACTTAAAAAGCGCACTAAACTCGCTCCTTAGAAGTTCTTCACAGCAGCCCACCGAGGCTAATTCAGCACCCGGTCTCAATTTAACCCCCGTATCTATTTTAGTGGAGGAAAGTAAAGACGAAGACAATGCGCATCGTCTCTCCTCTGAACGCGTCGTAGAGAAGCGTGACAACCCAAGTCGATCATTGGGGTCAATGCAAGTAAACAACGGGGAGCTTTCTGATGTACAGTATCGCTCTAGCTCAAACCCAGGTCTTAAGTTGATACCGGGCCCTTTGCTCGCGCCACTGCCCTATTCTCCTAACCTTCGACCAGAAGATTCCAAAATCTCCGCACCAGAAGTAAGGGAGCCGAATCGACGGAAATTCCCAATCCGAGAGATGAAACTGGCGCAAGATGCTCATACCCGGGCAGAGCAGCAGGTTTACGAATACCTTTGGCAGAATGCTAAAGCGATTGATGAAACTTCACGCACGATTACGATTGGCTTCGGAGCGATGGCCAGAGTAGTTCGCCTTTCCGAAAGCAATGCTCGCATAAACGTTCGTAATCTCATCGCCAAACTCGCGATGGAAGAGTTTGGGGAGTATAACTGTGAGAAGTCGATTGGGCGCACTTACCGAGTTTTCAATTATTCGGAGGTATTAAAGCGGAGAAGGGAAGCAGGCCTGCTTTGGTACATGCGCCGTACCCTTGCTGTGGTATTTGTTAACCCCAACACCGGAGAACCCATAGATCTTGGTGCCAGAAAGCAAACGCAGCAAATTCAACCCGGTGCTA
>JAVHMZ010540794.1:0-13588 GCA_034782995.1 Amazona versicolor
GCTCCCAGCACGATCGCCGTTGGAGCGGACCACTCAGCCTCCGAGTAAGTTACCGCGCCGCGCTCATCCATTCCGTAAATCCAGTAACCGTCCCGTTTCAGTCTCTCCAGTGCACGATTAATATTGTAAACGCGCGTCACCGGAAGATGCTCCAACGCGCCCGCGGCGGCTTTCGCGACTGTCTCGGTGAGCCCCGCCGCGCGCCGTTCCGGGATCACCACAGCAGCCGCGCCTGCCGCATGCGCAGTCCGCACAATTGCACCAAGATTGTGCGGATCTTCGATGCCATCAAGCACCACGAGAAGCTTCCCGCCCCCGGCGATCTCGTCGAGATCCGTGAATTGTTTGGCGGCGCCGAGAGCGACTACTCCCTGGTGCGTGCCGCCATTGGCGAGGCGATCGATAGCGTCTCGCGGTTCGAAACGAACTGGCGTCGAGTTGGCGCGAGCGAGATCGATAATCTCCTGAATGCGAGTGCCGCCGGCGCCGCGGGTCTGATCAAGGCGGCCCTCTCGCTTTACCATGGCGTCCTGCCGCCTACGCTGCACTGCGAGTCTCCCCGCCCGGAGCTTCTCGCGCCGGAAAGCCCCTTCTACGCCAATACCGAGACGCGGCCATGGTTCCATTCACCCGAAGCGCCTCCGCGCCGCGCCGGGGTCAACGCGTTCGGCTTCGGCGGTGTCAATGCCCACGTTCTTCTCGAAGAGTATCGCGCCGCGCCCGCCGAGGAGCGGCCCGAGCTGAGCGCGCGCTGGGACAGCGAATTGGTCGTGCTGGGCGCCGAAAGCCGCGCCGGTCTCGCCTCCGCCGCCGAGCGTCTCGCCACTTATTGCCGCGAGGCGCCCTGGGCCGGGCTTCGCGATATCGCCTTCACCCACAACACGCGCGAGCGGGAAGGAAGCGAAAGGCTCTCCGTGGTCGCAAGTTCCCTCTCCGACCTGACCGCTAAGCTGGCGCAAGCCGCCGCGCTGCTTCGCGCTCCCGACTGCCAGCAGATCAAGGACCGGAGCGGCATCTACTATTTCTGCCCCGGCCCCGTGCGCGGCGGAAAAATTGCCTTTTTGTTCCCCGGCGAGGGCTCGCAGTACCTCGACATGTTGTCCGAGCTCTGCCTCCACTTCCCTGAAGTGCGCGGAGCTTTTGACCTCGCCGACGGCGCCATCGAGAACTCTCCGCGCCTCCGTCCCAGCGCCATCATCTTCCCCCCGCCCACGCCTTCGCCCGAGCAGCGCAAGGCGGCGGAAGCTCGCTTGTTCACCATCGACCGCGCCACGGAGGCCGTGCTCACGGCGGACGCGGCCGTGCTGGCCTTGCTCTCTTCACTCGAGCTTGTGCCCGATATGATGCTTGGCCATAGCGCTGGAGAGTGGATTGCTATGGCGGCTGCCGGCATCTTCCAGGAATCGGAGTTCTTCCGCAGCTTCGAGCGGCTCGCGCGGATGTATGAGCAGGTTTTCAACGATACCGCGATCCCGCGCATGTCCATGCTCGCCCTGGGCGCCGGAGCGGACCGAGTTGCCGCTCTCCTGCAGGAAATCGGACGCGAAGTCCACATCGCCAACGACAACTGCCCTCACCAGGTTGTTGCCGTGGTCGATCCTCGCGACGAGGGGCCCGTGATCGAACATCTGCAATCCCACGGAGTTGTCGTCGAGAAGCTCCCCTACGATCGCGGCTACCATACACCGGCGTTCACTTATATCTGCGAACCTCTGCGGCAGCACTTCGCGGCTATGCGCATTCGCGAGCCGCGCGTCCCGCTCTACTCCTGCACCACCGGCGCGCTTTACCCGCCGGATCCCGGCGAGATTCTCAAGCTGGCTTCCGAAACCTTCGCTCGCCCTCTCCTCTTCCGGCAAACCATCGAGAACATGTACCGCGGGGGAGCGCGGATCTTCGTCGAAGTGGGTCCCCGCGGCGGCCTCAGCGCCTTCGTCGACGACATCCTGCGCGGCCGTCCTCACCTGAGTGTGCCCATGGACCAGCAGCGCCGTCCCGGCATTCTCGCTCTCCATCACGCGCTCGGGTTGCTGGAAGCGCAGCACGTCCCGCTCAACCTCCATCCTCTCTACGCCCGCAGGCAATGCCGCGGTCTCACCTTCAACCCGCAAGCCGACCGGCTTCCCGATCCCGATTCCGCTCCGGGCACCATCCAGATCTCGACCTCGTATCCGCGGCTCGGCGTTCCTCCCCCGATCGAGCGCCCCACCGCCATGGCGGCTGCCGCCTCGGTCTCGAGCTCTTCGTCAAGCCCGGTCAATGGCCATGCCTTTTCCGTGCCGGTTCCGGCGCCCGCGGCTCCCGTCCTGTCGCTCGCCGCGCCCGCTCCGCCACCTGCCCCGACCGCTCCCGCCGGCGCCATGTCTTCCGTCATGACCGCCCACTTCGCGCTCATGGGAGAGTTCCTCTCCACTCAGGAGGCCATCATGGGCCAGTTCCTCCACGGTGGAAACGAGCTCGCTATCTCTCCTCGCATCACGGAGGCCATCGCGCCCCCTCCCGTTGCCCTTCTCGATACCGTACCCAGCCCGCCTATTACTGTCGCCGCGGCCGTAGCTCCTGTAACCGAGATCGTCCCCATCGCTCCCTTGACGCAGGCCCCCACTCCTGCCGCCGATCTTCAAAATCTACTCCTCCAGATCGTCAGCGAGCGCACTGGCTATCCCACGGAGATGCTCGATCTCAATCTCGACATGGAGGCCGACCTCGGCATCGATTCCATCAAACGCATCGAAGTGCTCGGCGCCCTACGGGAAGCCGTGAACGGCGCGGGACCGGGCGATGAAGCCATGGAGCAAATCGCGCGCCTGAAGACTCTGCGTGAAGTGCTTGAGCTTCTCTCTCCCCCTCCAGCCCTGCCTGCCGTGAGCGCGGTCAGCGGGCCGTTTACCCGAGTCCTCGAAATTCTCCAACACCAGCCCGGCCAAGCCGTCACAGTCCATTGCACGATCGATCCCCAGGAACACCTCTACCTGGCCGACCATTGCCTCTACTTTCCCGGCACCGCCTATGGAAGCCAGGGCAGCCGCGTTCTCTCGATGCCGCTTACCGGATCGCTAGAAACGATGGCTGAGATTGCACTCCTTCTGAGCCCGGGCGAGCGGGTCATCGGAGTCAAGAACATGCAGGCCGCCCGATGGATCAACGTCGATGCCGATGGCGACCCGGTCGTCCTCTCCATATCCGCGAAACGCCGCGATCGTGGGAGCATCGCCGTCAGCGTACGCGCCCAGGCCGGCGGCTCCGGCGACCTTCTGGCCGAATGCACTGTTCTCACTGGAACTGCCTTCCCTCCTGCTCCCGCGCCCGCGCCCCTTGCCTTGAAAAATGAACGGCCGACCGCCACCGACGCGAAGGGCATCTACACAGAGCACCGCATGTTTCATGGGCCTAGCTTCCAGGGCGTGGCTGAGCTCGCGACCCTCGGCGACGATGGAATCACCGGAACGCTCCTCGTGCTCCCGGCAGATCGCGTGTTCCGGTCCGATCGGTCTCCCACGTTCCACATCGATCCGTTTCTCCTGGACGCAGCTGGTCAATTAGTCGGCTGCTGGTCCATCGAAAGCCTGACCGATGGCTTCGTAGTGCTTCCCATCCGCGTGGGCGAGCTCCATCTCTACCGTGAAAGCCTCCCGCCCGGCACCCGGCTCTCCTGTCAAGTCCGTATTCGCGGCCTCAGTTATCGGCAGCTCAAAGCCGATATCGACATCATCGGCCCCGATGGCGCGCTGTGGATGCGCGTCGTGGGCTGGGAAGATTGGCGCTTTTATTGGCAGAAACACATCTACGAGTTCTGGCAGTTCCCGCTTCTCGGATCGAACGGTGTTCCCGTCGCCTTTGAGGGAAAGCTCCCTCCGGACTTCTTAGCCCGCCGCCTGGAACCCTTGGGTGAAACGGATAAGACCGGCCTCTGGGAGAGCCTCTGGATGCGCATGGTTCTCAACCGTTCCGAGATCGATCAGCGCGAAAGCATGAACGACGACGCCGAACGCTCTGCCTGGCTCGCCGAGCGCGCCATCGCCAAGGATGCTCTCCGCGCCTGGTTCAAGGGTGCCACCGCGCGCGATGTGTTCGCGTCCGATGTGGCCGTTCGGGAAGAAGGCCACAGCCGGGGAAGGGGAGTGTTTCCCGAGTCGGACCTCTCACCCTGTGTATCCTTCTGTAGTCTCGGCCAGGTCGGATTCGCCGTCGCCGCGGCGCGCCCCGTGGGAGTGGGTCTCGAGCCTGTCGACCAACAAAGTCCCTCCCCGGGCGACAGCTCCCAACTCGCCGCCGCGCTGAGTCTCTTTGGCGCCGGTTCGGAGGGGGACGCCGCGGGCAAGATCCGGATCGACAACACGGGAGAAAACAACGGACGCTTTGGCGACCGCGTCTTCACGGTTCTCTCAGCCCTGGAGAGCGGGTTCGTTTTCTCGGTAGCTTTCCAATAACAATCTCATGGAACCCATCAGCAGAGCCGCTATTCGCAATCAAGTGCTCGGAATCATCCGCGAGATCCGGGACGACACGCCCTCCGCGGTTGCCATCTCGGAGGAGACCGGCCTTTTTCGCGAGCTTGGCTTCGAATCGATCGATGCCGTTCTGCTCGGCTCGACCCTCGAAGAACACTACGGCAGATCCTTGCCGTTTCCCGAGTTTATGACCAAGGCGCGCGAGCAAAACCTTCCGGATATCACGGTAGGCCATCTGCTCGACTTTCTGGTCGCCGCGCTGTCCGCTCCCGCCGTGAAAGGAGCCGTTCAGTGAGCCGGGTCATTCTCTTCGGCCTGGATGGCGCCGCCTTCCCCGTTCTCGACCGCCTCATCGCGGACGGCGTCATGCCGTCTCTCGATCGATTTCTTCGCAATGGCGCGCGCGGCATTCTCCAATCCACGGTTCCTCCCCTCACCCCGCCCGCCTGGTGCACGCTGGTCACGGGACGCAGCCCCGGCCACCACGGCATCACCGGCTTCTTTCAATACGAATCCGACCGCTCTCTTTCCCTCGAGATCGTCTCCGCCAATAAGCTCGCCTGCCCCACGCTGTGGTCGATCGTAAACGGCTTCGGAAGCCGCGCGGGCTCGCTCAACTTCCCCGCCCACCATCCCGCCCCCAAGATCGAAGGTTACGTCATCCCTGGGTGGATCCCGAAACGCTGGCTGCGCCGCTTCAGTCACCCGTCAGACCTGATCGCGCGCCTCGGCCAAGCGATTCCCGGCTTCGACGTCGGAGCTCTCGCGATGGATTTTGACGAGGAACGGAAGTCCGTCGCGGGCCAGCCTGTGGAAGATCCCGAGAAGTGGATAGCCCTGCATCTCGAACGCGAGCGCCAATGGTTTTCCGTTTTCGAGCACCAATGGAGAGAAGATCGGACCGAACTGACCGGCGTCGTCTTTGATGGCGTGGATAAGATCCAGCATCTCCTGTGGCCTTACCTGGATCCGGATTCCCCCATCGAGAACACCTCGGAACACGCGCGAATCCGCGATCTCTGCCGTGCCTACTTCCGCCAGATCGATACGTTTCTCGCCAAAACACTAGAGATGGCGGGTCCGGATACCACGGTCCTGATCGTGTCTGACCATGGCTTTACCGGTACGGGAGACATCGTCTATATAAACACCTGGCTCGAGCGCCGCGGCTACCTGGCCTGGAACGGGACCGCCGAACTCGTCGAAGACGGCTCACAGGAGCTCGAGCCCGACTTCTACAAGCTTTCCGCGTTCGACACGACCCGGACGCGCGCCTTCGCACTCACCGCCAGCAGCAACGGAATCAACATCATGGTGCGGGGCCGGAAAACGCCCCACGGCATCCCGCCCGAAAACTATCTGGTTTTTCGGGACCAACTCGTCCACGAACTCCTCACGGACTGCACGCACCCGGATACCGGACGCCCCCTGGTCGAGGCCGTCTCCCCCCGCGAAGAGGTCTTCGCCGGACCCCACATGGGTGTTGCTCCGGACCTGACTCTCACATTGAGCGATCATGGCTTCGTTTCCGTCCGGCGGAGCAATACGGTCGCCAAGCGGCGCGCGCAGCCTATGGGCACTCACCATCCCGAAGGCATCCTGGCCGCCGCTGGTCCTGGCATCCGCGCGGGCGTCCGTATCGAGCCTTCCCGGCTAGTCGACATCGCCCCCACCGTCCTTTACTGCATGGGCCTGCCCGCGCCCGAAGATCTCGAAGGCTGCAACGTTCGCGAGATCTTCACCGCCGCTCACCTCGCCACTCATTCGCCGCGCACGGGAGAAAGGACCTTGGCCGCCGCCGCATCCGGCGGAGACCCCGCGGGCGAACCAGGCGAAGACGCCGCCATTCTCGAGCGCCTGATCGCGCTTGGGTATCTGGAATAACCGATGGGCAAAGTGAAGCTGGGCGATGTTCAATTCCACTATCAGGTGAAAGGCTCCGGCCGGGACCTGATACTCATTCACGGTATTACCGCCAGCCTGGCGCAATGGTACTTGAACACTATCCCGGCTCTGGCCCCCGATTATCGCGTCACCGCTTACGACCTGCGTGGCCACGGTTTGAGCGATATCCCCAAGACCGGTTATGACTCCCGTACCATGGCGGATGATCTGCTCCGCCTGATGGACCACCTCGGCATTGCCTCCGCCAACTTAGTCGGCCACAGCTTCGGAGGCGCCATCGCTCTTCACGCCGCGCTCCTCTCCCCCGAGCGCGTCCGCGCGGTCGTGCTCATGGACACGGGCCTCGCCTGTCTGCGTCACCTGCGCGTGATTGCCGATTGGTCCGGTTGGCAGGAGCATGGCACGGGCCTCGCCCAGTTTGGAATCACCCTCGACTCGTTTCTTGAGCTGGATAAACACCAGGACGTCACCTCCATCATCCGGCGCAGCTTGTCGATTCCCCGGCAGACCGGCTTCATGAAGGGCCTGACCGGCCTCACTCCGCGCACGCGCAAGCTCCTGGACACCCGCATGGGAACCGAATTTCGCGAGATCGCGGGCTTGACCGAGGCCGCGCTCGGAACGATCCAAACGCCGGTGTTCGCCGTCTATGGCAGCACCTCGCCCTACGAAAGAATGGCTGCGCACCTCAGCAGCCTCATGCCCCGATGCGGCTACGAAATGCTGGCAGGAGCCGGACATTTCTATGCCGTCGAGCAGCCCGAGCTCGCCCTGGAGCGAATCGGACGATTTTTACGCGCCCCGGAGGCCTTTCTTGCCGAATTGCCGCATCACCCGGGCTCGCAACAAGTGGAGGAATTGCGTGCCGGAACGCTCTAGGGGCGGCGGGCGCGCCAAACGCAAACATGCAAACCAGACGAACCGGTTCGATCGCTTTGGTGATCGGCCTTTCCCTTCTTTTTCTTGGAGCCGCCGCGCCTCGCGCGCACGCGCAACCCCCCAACCAGCCGATCCCCGGCCTTCCCACCACCAACGGATTTTTGCGCGCGCAGGCCCAACCCGATGAGTGTTTTTTCTCCATCGGTCACAATCTCCCGTTCACCAAGCCTCCCTGCTTTCTCTCGCAGCCGAAGACCAACCAAGCGTATATCTGGGGCATGACGGATGCCGGTTCCGAAATCTGGTTCGGGACCGTCGCCAATCCCCAGTGCATCACCGAAGGCGGACTGATTCCCGATCCCAGTCAATTGACCCCGTACCAAACGGATTCCTGGGTTTGCGAATTCGGGAGCGGCCCGTACTCACCTTATCTTCTGCCTGCCATCATTGGGGATTACCGCCCCCCGCAGATCTTTGTCTATAACAAAACCACAAAATCCGTCACTGAGATGACCCCCCGCGTCCCGGTCAGCTCCACCAACCCCTTGGGAGTCGATCCCATGGTCGAGACTACGCTCGGCATCCACGCGGCCGCTAAATTCGGAAACTTGATCCTCCTGGGCGGTGAAAGCCTGCTCGGGGGCATCAACCTGTTTGCCTTCGCGGCGGACACCCATGCTTACCTCGGGTCCCAAACCATCGCGGGCTCGGCCTACAACATCCGGCAGTTCACTGTACTTAACGGTAATCTCTACACCACCGTCGCCACCCGCGGCCAGTACGGCGGGCAGGTCCTCAAGTTCACCGGTTCCATCACGCCCAACCCGTGCAACACATGCTTTCAGTTCGAGGTTGTCGGCCAGGTCGACGGCCAAGGTGTGTACATCACTGACCACAAGGGCCGCCTCTTCATAGGCACTTGGCCCACGGGCGTTCCCGGCGTTCTCGCATCCATTTATATGAGTCCGCTGGTCCCGGCTACAGGGGGATTGACCAACGCCAATTTGAATCAGTGGGTAAAGGTGTGGGACGCATCCATGTACGAGCCCGACCCGGTGATCGCCAGCAGCTATTCCATGGGAGCCATGTTCTCCTACCAAGGCTATCTGCACTGGGGCACCCTCCATGTGCCGTTCGAGGCCACGGCTGCTACCCTCGCCGCCTATGGGCAACCTGCTACGCCGCAGGATTCGGCTAACCTGATCGTCGGCACGTTTCGAAGCATCGCTATTTTCCGTGGACGGAATTTCGATACCGCCTCCGATATCGACCTCCTCTACGGTAACGCCACCTTACCCGCCTTCTCCCGCGGCAACGGAACGCCCGGTACTTGGCCGCTCGTCCCCAACAAAATGCCGCCGTTGAAACAAAATCCGCTCTACGGTCTGGGCGGGTTCGGCAACCCTTATAACACCTACACGTGGAGCATGACCGTCTGGAACAACAAGCTCTGGATCGGCACCATGGATTGGAGCTACCAGGCTCAGCAGGGCACGAAATATATCCTGCAGGCATTGAACATGCCCTTCAGCCAGCCCATCCAGCAGTTTTTTGCGTTCCAAAACTATGGCGCCGACCTCTATTCCATCGCGACCCCGCGCTCTTCCGCGGCGCTCGAAAGCAACAACGGCATTGGCAATTACACCAGCTTCGGCATCCGCAATATGGTCTCTACTCCCTCCAGCCTTTTCCTGGGTATGGCCAACACCTCCAACCTTCAGGAGAATTTCCTCGCGCCCCAAGGTGGTTGGGAGCTCATCGAGCTTACTCCCAAGTAAGCTGAAAAGGGGTGCCTTGGCCAGAATTTCCGCTCTTATCGGGTTCGCAATCGTCTGGGCGGCGGGGTGGACCGGCGTCGCGCGGGCGCAATCCTGCGTGGTGCCGTACACGGTGGGCTTCCGTGCCGTCACTTACGGTTCAGTGAAGGCTGGTCTTTGGTACCCCACTGCGGCGAAAGAAGCGCCCTATTCTTACTTCGCCGGCCTGGCGGGTTCAGTCGCCCTGAACGGTTCGCCCGCTTCGTGCGGGCGTCTCCCGCTGGTCGTGTTCTCCCACGCGTACGGTGGCTGCGGTACCCAAAGTGTATTTTTCACGGAAGAACTTGCCCGCCGTGGATACATCGTCGTTGCGCCCGACCACCACGATGCTCTTTGTAGCGTTGACGGAGTAATGGGCCAGACACTTGCCCCCACCCAGGAGTCGTTCCTCGACCCGGCAAGCTGGACGGATGCGACCTACGCGGACCGCAAAGGCGACGTCGAGCTTACCCTCGACACCCTGCTCATGGACCCGCTTTTCAGTCCTTTAATCGATGGTAGTCGCATCGCGATCGCCGGCCATTCCCTGGGCGGGTACACGGCCTTCGGTCTGGCCGGTGGTTGGCCCTCCTGGAAGGACAGCCGTTTGCGCGCTGCTCTCCTGTTCTCCCCGTATGTTCAGCCGTTTCAGTCTCACGGAACCGTGGGAGCGGTGCAAATACCGGTCATGTACCAGGGCGCGCAATTCGACATCGGAATCACGCCGTTTCTCCTGGGGAAAGACGGCGCCTTCGCGGCGTCTCAGCCGCCCAAGTTCCTCCCCGAGCTGGTGGGCGGTACGCACTTCGAGTGGACGGTTCTGGTATGCGGCTCGCAGCCGACTGTCTCCGGGTGTCTCAATGCTTCCAGCAACGCTCGCATCATCAACACGTATGCGTTCGCGTTTCTCGACCATTATCTAAAAGGCGCCGACATGCCTCTGCTTTTTGCGGGCGGCGCCGGACTGGCAGCTTACCAGCGAACGAGTCTGCTAACGGCCGTTTCGGCCGCGAGTCTTCGCCCGGGAGTGGCGCCCGACTCTCTTCTCACGGGCTTTGGCGAAGGGCTCGCCGGCTCGGCAGCCTCAGCGGGCGGAACGAATTTACCCCTCGTGATGGACGGACTTTCCGCTGTGCTGACGGACGCGCTATCGGTCTCCCGCAACATGCCGATTGGCTTCGTTTCCCCGAATCAGATCAATCTCCTTGTGCCTCCTGGGACCTCTTCCGGACCGGCTTCCCTATCGTTCAACGCGGGAAGTCAGACGATTGCTTCGGGTACGGTCGTCGTCTCTTCCGTTGCTCCTTCCCTGTTCGCCGCCAACGCCGGCGGAACCGGGATTGCCGCAGCCCAGTTCGTTTCGCTGAATCCCGATGGCGGGCAGAAAACAGTCCTCGCTTTCGACCCCGCCACCCTAACCGCTCTCCCGTTCACTTTGGATCCGAATCAAACCACGTACTTGGTCCTTTACGGCACGGGGCTGCGCGGCAAACAGTCCGTCGCAACGATCACTGTGGGTGGCGTGCCGGTGCCCCTGGCCGCCTTGGCCGCACAATCCCAATATGCCGGCCTGGACCAAGTGAACGCCGGTCCGCTCCCCGTTTCTCTTGCCGGACGCGGCATGGTCGGCGTAAATCTGATCGTGGACGGCCAGCCCGCAAACCCCGTCACTGTCATGTTCCGTTAATAGACTTGCGTTTCAGACCCGTCTCAGGTATGTTCACTATCGGTATACAAATTGGTAGGTAAACCGACTCGCTGGTAAGAACTTTTTCTATTCGGAGGGGTTTCCAATTGTTGTTCTTGAAGGGCCAACGCATTCTTTGTCCCCGCACGTTGATCCCGCTCGCGTTGTGTTGTGGCTTCGTTTCGCGATGCAGCGCGGATACGCTGCTTTGGAATCGGACTTCCCCGGCTTCGTTTGGTGATCCGGCCTCATGGTTGACCGGAGTCGTTCCCGGTCCGGCGGACACAGCCCTGTTCGGCTGGGATCCAAAATTCCGGGCCGCTCAGCCCATCGGTGTTTCGTTCGACAACAACTTCGAAAATAATCAGCTCGCCATCCAGGACGCGGTGCACAACTTTGATCTCGGCGGCCGCGTTTTCACCCTGAACAGCATCGGGCGTAGCGGGCCTGATGCTTCAGTTCTTATCGGCGATAATTTATTCAGCAACGGGAATCCTGGCGCGGCAACCCTAAACCTGTCGAACGGGACCATCGCCGCCCAGGGCACAATTCTCGGCATGTCTCCCGGCAATTCCGGCACGCTCAACGTCGGTGCCGGCGGAATCTGGAATGGTCAAGACTTCTTCGATGTCGGATTGAATGGCGCCGGCACCCTGAACATTACCGGCGGCGGTATTGTGAATAACTTGGACGCCGCGATTGCGGGCGACACCACCACCACCCTCAACACCCTGCCCGGCTCGACCGGCTCCGTTCTCGTTTCCGGCGCCGGTTCCCAGTGGAACAACAACGGCGGAATCCTCAGCGTGGGCGACCACGGCGTTGGCTCGCTCACGGTCCAGGCGGGCGGGTTGGCGACCTTGACGGGTGACGCCCTGGTGGGCACCAACCCAGGGGCTTCCGGGCAGGTTCTCGTGACGGACCCACAATCGAAATGGACCTATGCGGGCGTGCTCGAGGTGGGGAGCAGCGGCCAGGGTAGCCTTGCGATTCAAAATGCCGGTACGGTCTCCGGTTTCAAGGGTTCGGTGGCTACCCTGGACGGGGTCGGCGCGACAACCGTAACAGGCGCGGGCTCTCAATGGATCCTCTCAAACGACCTCCAGGTGGGCCGGCAGGGCCAAGGGACGCTCTCGATCGTAAACGGCGGAAGCGTAGGCAATCTCGGGGGCTACGTCGGCGTGCTTACGGCAGACCCGGGATTTCAGACTACGGGGTCCGTGGTCGTCGATGGCGTCGGCTCGCAGTGGAAGAATGCGGGCCCGCTCACCGTCGGCGGCGGTTTCGAGGCAAACGCGGGAGGAACCGGCTCCCTGGTTGTTCGAAACGGCGGAGTGGTCACCAGCACGATCCTGGGAACGATTGGCGCGTCACCCGGGTCCATCGGGGACGTGCGCGTCACCGGTCCCGGCAGCTTGTGGGACGATTCTCTCGGTCTGCTTGCGGTCGGGGGCTTCGGAACGGGTTCACTCGAGATTACGAACAGCGGAAGGGTCCTCAGCTTTGCCTCCGACGTGGGTTCGTTTTCCGGCTCGTCCGGCCAGGTCACCGTATCCGGCCTGGGCTCCCTCTGGGCCAACAGCGACACCGTCCTGATTGGAGACGCGGGCGCCGGCACGGGCCTTGTCACCGTCTCCAGTGGCGGCGTGGTTACCGCGTCCACCCTCACGGTAGGAAACCAGGGGACCTTAAATGGCGACGGCGGATTGGTCCTGGCCAACGTGGTGGACGACGGCCTGATTCAGCCCGGCGGACCCGGCCAAGCCGGCACACTCATTCTCCAAGGCAACTTGACTCTCGCCTCCGATGGGGAAATCGTGGTTGACATTGGCGGTGCCAACCTGTCCGATTATTCCCACTTTCTGGTCTCGGGTGATGGCGTCTTCTCGGGACTGATCACCGTCGATTTCATCAACGGCTTTCTTCCCACGCCCGGAGAACTCTTCACCTTGATCCCGGTGGGGGGCTTCTCAGACTTCACGGGTGTTACTATTCAGATCGAGGGATTGCCGCAAGGCTACTCCTTCGCGAATCTCTTCCAGGGGGGTTATTCTCTCCTCACCCTGGGTTCGCAGACTAATGTTCCCGAGCCCGCCACCTTCGGCTACTCCGTGGTTGGGTGCGTTTTGCTTATCGGAGCTTACCCTCTACGAACGGCACTTCGTAAACTTTCTCGTGCTGAATAGGGCCGTGCCCAAAGTAGCCCTCCTCGCCGAATAACTCGCCGTGGTCGGCGGTGATGGTGATCCAGGTGTTCGCCGGCACAACGTCGAACAGCTCTTCCACCACGCCGTCGACGTACTTCACCGCCGCAATCTGGCGGTTGCGTAGCTCCCGCAACCGAGAGTTGTCGAAGTACTTCTCCTCGCGCTCGATCAGTTTTCCCCCAACCACCTCGCTATCGAGGTGCTTGAAGACGCCGTGCACTCCGCTGATCCGCGGCCATTGATCCGGCGGCTCGTCGGGCAGCGCGTACGGATAATGGGTCTCGCCCACGTTCAGGAGGTAGAACGAGGGCCGGTCCTCCGCAAACTCCATCTGACGCACCATGGCGCGCATGTCGTTGTGTTTCGGCATGAGCCGGTACGTGTCAAAGCCGTGATTCAGGATCGTTTTGGGATTAAGCACAGGGAGCGAGACCATGGCATGAGTGCGGTACCCGAGCGTGCCCTGCATCAATAACGGGAGATAAAGACTTGGAATTAGCGATTTGAATTCGAGCTTTTCGGTGCCGAATCGCTCGTTAAAACGGAGGAATTCTTTCTTATAGTATTCAGAGGCATAGACGTTTTTCGGGCTGCTGTGCGGCATCAGCCCGATGAGAAAATTGTAATGAGACGGCGACGTCCAAGATGCATACGACCAGCGCC
>JAVHMZ010540902.1:0-34183 GCA_034782995.1 Amazona versicolor
CGTCGGGCGCCATCCCGGCGATGTACACCAGCGACCTCACGCGATCGTCGGCAGTTCCCGCTTCCGTGATAACCGCCCCTGCATAGGACTGACCGACGAGCACGACCGGTCCAGCACACCGTTCGAGCACGCGGCGGAGTGCGGCGACATCCTCGGCAAGAGAGGTCAACGGGAGCTGGGCTGAGAGCACCTTCAGTACTTTCTCCCTGAGCGGAAGAATGACACGGTTCCAACTGGAGGCGTCACTCCAGGCCGCATGGACCAGGACGGCAGTGGCATTCGAGGGAAATCGATTGCTCATGCAGCAACCTTCCTGGCAAAGAAAGCAATGGGAAGTCCGACGAACAGAGCATGTCCAATCAAGCCATTGAGGAGAGCGGGGGCCGTGATGGGGCTCGGTGCGACAGCGCTAAGGGGAAGAACCAAAAATGTCATCACGAGGTAGACCGCGGCTCCGAAAATAAGACCCGCAACGACAGCGTGTTCACGGAGGAGGGCGATCCGGCGGCTTGCAAAAACGTAAATGCCAGCCACGACGAAGGCAATGATGAAGTGAATGAGAACGCCAAGCGCTGCAGCCGCCAGTCCACCCCGGAAGGCGCTTTCTCCAAGGAGGCCACTGGCAATGTACTGCAGGACCTGAATAGGGTTCTTGCCTTGAAAACCGAAGAAAATAACACCATCTGAGGCATCAAGAACGCCGGCCACAAGCGTTCCATAGAGAGCAGCCTTCAGCGGGCTGAAGATGTCCGACGAGTGGGCACGCTGCTGAGAATCTGTCGCGGTTGACATTGCTTTGAAGGGGCGGACTGCAGCACTCGTTGCAGTGCTATCTTGCTGAGCTGGCGGCGTGCTGTGGTCTAACCGTCTGCTCATAGAACTGATGCATGTGTTCAGAGATGTAGTCGAGACAGTCTTCCACCGCAAAATGGCCGGCGCTTAGCTGGTGCATCTCGGCTTGCGGAAGATCTTTGAGGTAGGCCTCCCCACCGGCGCGTGTGAAGAAGATGTCGTCCTGGCCCCAGAAGATGATCGACTTGGGCTGACGTTGCTTGAGGAACGCCTGCCACTTGGGGTAGAGCGTGACGTTGTTGCGGTAGTCGTAAAAGAGATCGAGCTGCAGCTGGCGCCCATGCTGCCGCTGAAGCGTGTGCAGGTAGTCCATGTTCCAGTTATCGGGGCTGATCAAGGCGGGATTGGTTGAGCCCGAAAGATAGGCGGCCTTCACGGTTTCCAAGGCGAGAAACCCGGCGACAGCATCTTCGTTCTCTTTTGTGCGATTGAGCCAGAGCGCATTGCGCAGGCCGTTCCACGCTTCGGAGAAGCCGACTTCATAAGCATTTGTGTTCTGGATGATGAGCCATTCGAGGATCTCGGGCTTTTTCGTAATGATGCGAAACCCGACAGGGCCGCCGTAATCCTGCATATAGAGTCCGAACTTGTCGAAGCCCTTTGCTTCCAAGAAGTGCTGAATGATTTCCGCAAACTTGTCGAAGGTGTACGGGAAAGTGGCGGGATCCGGAGTGTCACTGTTTCCAAAGCCCGGGTAATCCGGCGAGATCACGTGGAAGCGGCCAGCCAGCGCAGGAATCAGATTGCGGTATTGATGCGAAGACGACGGCCAGCCATGCAGCAGGACCAGTTTGGGGTTGGAGGGGTCTCCGGCTTCACGGTAAGCGATGTTCAGACTGTCTACGGCAAGGGTGCCGAAGGTGACCGTCTTTGGCGTTATTGAGGGCAAATAGCTCACGACGTGATTAGACCACCGAATCAGGTCAGCAGTAAAGCCGTTTGTTCCGCTAGCAGTCATCAGAAATAGTGATAGTTGCGCCCCCGTTTCAGCTATAGTCTTTGAGATGGAGTTGCGTCACCTCAGGTATTTTTGTGCGGTAGCAGAACATCGAAGCTTCACGATAGCGGCTCGGCAATTAAATGTGTCGCAATCGGGAGTCAGCGGCCAGGTTCGCGACCTGGAAAAAGAGATTGGCGTTAAACTACTGCGCCGAACGCCCAGAGAAGTTGCGCTGACGCCAGAAGGACTGGCATTTCTCGATGAAGCTCGCGACATCCTAATGCGCGCGGATCAGGCCGTAGAGTTGGCGCTCCGCGTATCCAAGGGACGTTCAGGCAAACTCACCGTTGGATTGTGCGGGCCTGTGACAGCTTCCTTTCTCCCGCAAGTGATTCGAACCTTCCGCAAACAATATCCGGGAGTAGCTTTGGCTGTACGGGAGCGCGCGCCATCGGAGCAGGTTGACGCGCTTTTGAGCGGACAGATTGACATAGGTTTTGCGCGTAGCCTCCCTCCAGAGGTGAAACACCTGCTGGGCCACGAGCTCATGTTTCGGGAGACGGTAGTTTTAGCTCTTCCCAAAGCTCATCCGTTTGCGCTTCTGAAAGAGGTCTCAGTCAAGCAATTAGCGCAAGAGCGCTTGATCGTTTTTAGCCGCGATGGAGCGCCCGACGTGTTCGATGCGATCGTGGCGATGTGCAGAAAAGCTCATTTTTCTCCAAGGATTGCGGATACACCGCGGTCGTGGCACGCAGTCCTTACGATGGTGGAAGCGAACGAAGGAGTGGGCGTGATCCCGCATTGCGTTCAGCATTTTCGGGGGAACGACATAGTATTCCGTCCATTGGCCGATCATGTCTGTCAGCTTCAGGCTATTGTCGCGTGGCGCCGGAATGAGCCGACTTTTCTCCAGGACAGTTTTCTGGCGTTGCTTAGAAGCAGGCTTAAAGACGGGAAGAGGAACGCCGGCCGGGGAGTGGGGTTGTGAGGCGCGACAGAGCGGCTAAAAGTGTTCCCAGGTGACGGACCAGTGTTCGTTTGCGCGAGCCGACTTGATGATCAAGCGTCCGTCCGGGCTGAACTTATACACGCGCGGCAGATCCTTACCAACCAGGAGATCCCGCGTGATCGAACCCTGCACGTGGTGGGTAAGCGTATGCGCTGCCGCGTTCACGTCGTAGCTACCGAAAGAAGCTTCGTAGCCATTCTGGACGTACTCATTGGAAAGAGAACCGGCGGATTTCGGGTACATGAGCTGTACCGACATGTGGCCGTCACTGGTGTAGATCAGCATGCCCTTCAACTGCCCGACAGCTGCCGGCTTTCCATCCGGGCCAATGATGCGCGCGAGATGCCACGCGCCGATCAGCCGTTGCTTGTCAGAATCGGCCTGAGCTCTCCCGTCCGCCGGCTGAGCTCGAGACATGGCGCAGAGCGCGACAACCGCTGCGAGTACGCCGAGTCGGATTTCCTTCTTCGTCATTTCCCGATACCGATCACCGGCCAACCAGCTTCTCGTGAAATGGCGAATAGCGGGCGCCTTTCACTTTTATCTGCGAGGAGGCACTTTCAAGGGATTGCAGATCCTGAGGCGTCAGATCGACATCAAGAGCTCCGAGATTTTCGTCCAGGCGTTCGAGCTTAGTGGTGCCTGGGATGGGAACGATCCACGGCTTCTTAGCGAGCAGCCAAGCGAGTGCGATTTGCGCGGGAGTTACTTTCTTCTGTTTCGCGAAGTCAGTGACCACGTCCACCAAAGCCTGGTTTGCCTGGCGATTTTCGGAGCTTAAGCGCGGAACGGTGCTGCGGAAGTCTGTACTATCGAACTTTGTAGCCGCGTCGATCTTTCCCGTCAGGAAACCTTTGCCCAGTGGACTGAAGGGCACGAAGCCGATCCCGAGTTCTTCGAGAGTAGGCATGACGGTCTGTTCCGGCTCTCGCCAGAAAAGTGAGTACTCGCTCTGCAGTGCGGCGACGGGCTGCACGGCGTGGGCGCGGCGTATGGTTTGCGCTGCTGCTTCCGAAAGGCCGAAGTGCTTAACTTTCCCTGCCTCGATTAGGTCCTTTACGGCTCCCGCGACGTCTTCGATAGGCACGTTCAGATCGACACGATGCTGATAGAAGAGGTCAAGCACGTCGACTTTGAGGCGTTTGAGAGAGCCCTCGGCGACCTGCTTGATGTGTTCGGGCCGGCTATTTAGAGCACTCCACTTGCCCCCGTCGTCGGGATTGGCTTCCCAGCCAAACTTGGTGGCGATCACAACTTTTCCGCGGAACGGCGCGAGTGCTTCGCCCACGAGTTCTTCGTTCAGCAACGGACCGTAGACTTCCGCGGTGTCGAAGAATGTGATGCCTCGCTCGACAGCGGCGTGGAGAAGCGAGGTCATCTCGCCTTTGTCTTTGGGCGGCCCGTAAGACCAACTCATGCCCATACAGCCGAGTCCCAAGCTCGAGACTTCCAGGCTGTTATTTCCGAGTTTGCGCTTCTGCATTGTTAGCTGATCTTACCTACTGATCTACTCTTCCTTGAGAATTTTGCCATCTGCACTGAGTACAATTTCCTTCTTACTCGCGTTCGCCAGAGCAACCTCGTACTGGATTTCCTCGCCTTTGGTGATTTTTTCGGCTTTCTTCATACTGGCGTTCGGATATTTCGCCTGAACTGCGGTTTTGACCTGCGTAGGCAGATCGCGTAGCCGCATGCTCTGTTCGACAGCAACCAAGTAACCATCTTCCGAAAACACGGCGTCACGCTTTCCTTTGGAGTCGGCAACGGAGACCTCGTAAGTGGTTTTTCCTTCTTCGGTCTCCTTCGACCAGCCGCTCAATCTAGCGCCGGGGAATCTTTGTACCGAGCTAGCAGTGATAGCAGGAGGCACTTCGGAGGGTGTAAGTTTCTTCTCCTGGGCAAAGCCCAGCGTCACTGCGGTAAGCAAAACTGCGGCAGCGGCAGAGAATTTGTTCATGTGGAACTCCTTACTCTGCATTGAAACAAGCGAAACTGAAAATTCTCTGTAGACAGCCGGGCATAGTCGCTGGAGTGGCGTGCGAGCTGTTCAAAAGTTGAGCTTGAGAGCTAATTGAATAACGCGGGGATTGACGCTGGTCGACACGATCTGCCCGAAAGCTGGATTGGGCACCAGGGTGCCAAATGTTCCGCCAGGGTTTGCAATCACCGTGCCGGCGTTGTTGTTCGGATCAGAGAATTGCGGTGTGTTGAAAGCATTGAAAAACTCCCCCCGCAGCATGAGATTGAAACGCTCGTTGGTCGAACGCAGGGCAAAGCGCTTGATAGCAGCAAGATCGACGTTGTACTGTCCAGGACCGAGAATGAGTCCGGTCGAGCTGTCGCCAAAGCCGGTCGAGCCATCGGCCGCAACCACCGGAGGGCCGGTAAAACACGAGCTGTTGAAATAGGTATTAAGTCTGTTTCTTACCGAGCCGGCAGTTACTAATTGTGAGCCGGTACAGCTAGAGACGATTTGGGCACGGTCCTGTAACTGTCCTATCATGCCGAAGGCATTGGAAGTGTTGCTGTCGACGATGCTGAGGTGAGCGCCGGATTGTACAGTAACAACTCCCGACACGGCCCAGTCGCCAAGGATCCGGTTCAGTAAGGAGTGCGTTGCATGCGATCCTGGCAGATCGTAGAACAAGCTTACGACGAAACGCTGGGGGCGGACGAACTGGTCGTAACCGTAGCGCGAGCGGGCGTTGTTTTGATCACCAACGAGCACTCCGCCGTTGGGACTTGAAGCGTAGCCGTTGTCTGCAGTCAGAGCGCTGGCCCAGGTATAAGAGGCAAGAAACTGGAGGCCATGGCTAAAGCGCTTATTGAGGCTGACGTCCATTGCGTTGTACCAGTTCGACCCTTCGGATTCGATGATGTTTGCGCCGGCGGGGAGGAAGCCCTGGTAAGGAGTGCGGAGTGCGAGGGTGGCGGCGCTGTTGTCCGTTGCACCGCGGATCGGATTTGCGGGGCTGGCAGAAAGCGCTTGATCGAAGAACCGATCCTGAAGTAAGTGGGTACCGCGAGCGCCTTCGTATCCAAGTTCTAGAACAAGATCGCTAGCGAGACGCGCCTGCACGTTCAAGCTGAATTGCTGCACGATGGGAGGCCGCAGCGTGGGAGAGAAGGTTGTTGGCGTGAGAGCGGTGGAAGGTGAGTAAGGCGGGAAGAAGGGAATGGCTGACGGCGCGGCGGGAAAAGGATCACTGAAAGGCACCGCAATTTGGGTTCGAATAAGCCCGTAGGGTGGATTAGCGAGTAACTGCAGGAATGGCTGTCCGGTAGTGCGGGTGTAAAAGAGTCCGTAGCCGCCGCGTAATACAAATCGATCCATGCCCGGCAGCTGCCAGGCGAAGCCGACGCGCGGAGCAAGGTTGTTCTGGCCTTGCTCGTAGAGCGACGAGTTGGTTCCGGCCTTCGTGACACCGCCTGGAATCGTGCCTTTGAAATCAGAAGAAACGGTGTAGCCGTCGACTGAGCCGGCGACCGGGGGAGTCGGATTGACCAGATTCAAATTGAGAATGGATTCACGCCCGTGAGCATCGCCGATCACACCCTGACGCTCATAACGAAGGCCCAAATTGAAAGTAAGGCGGGAGGTCGCACGGAGGTCGTCCTGAATATAAGCGTTGCCGTTCCAGGCGCGCCAGGCACGATCAGGCTCTCCGACGAAATCCTCCGATTCGAGCACGCTACCGAGCAGCAGATCCGCAAAGCTGGGGAAGATAGTGAAGCCGGCGAAATGGAAGCCAGTGAAGTTAATTTGCTGATAGGAAGCTCCCCCGCCAAAACGCAACGAGTGTTTTCCGAGCACCCAGGAGAAGGAGTCCTGCGCGTTGTAGGTATTTTGAACTAGGTTCAGGCCTTGCCCGTTGCCGCTGGCGGCAAACGCACCCAACACAAGAATGGCCGGGTATGTGTTATCCAACCCGGGTGCGTTGACGCCGATGCTGGAGTAAGTAAATGGAGCACTGGTAGTCGAGCCGGGCGTACTTACTAGCGGCTCACCCTGCTGCAGTTGGGTGTTGATTCGGCTGTATCCGAGTACCAGTTGGTTCAGCAGATTGGGCGCGAACGCGTAAGTGTAGGTAATGGAAGCGTCACGAAAGCCGGTGTTCGAGGGTTGCGGAAATCCCGGCAGGGTGGGTGCCGCGGTGCCAGGCAGAGTCGCCAAGCGGTTGTTGTCATCCCAGAAGAAACGGCCCGATAACGTGCTCTTCGAGCTTTGAAGGTAATCGACATTAGTTACAAACTGGTCGTCGTTGAAGGTGCAGTTCTGAGTAACAGAAGAGAGGCCCGTAGCAGAATTTTGCGGACTGGGGATTAGATAATTCCCGTTCGAGAGTTTGGTATTCAGCAACGCAACGGCTTGCGGAGCAATGTTAGAGCCGTCGGGGGCAACGGCCGCGCCGGTAAACGCACTGGTTTCTCCTGCAAATGCCGCGCCTAGAGCTGCGGCTGATTGATTGTTTAGGGCTAGTTGCGGCGGCGTGGTAAAGGAACTCAAACAAGCCGCACTGGTGTCGAGTCCGTTGACCTGACGCGTCCCCTGGTAAGAGGCGAAAAAGAGCAGCTTGTCCTTCTGGATAGGGCCGCCTAAGGTCGCTCCGAACTGGTTTTGCTTAAGTACGCCTCTCTTTTGCCCCTGTTCATTGAGGAAGAAGTTATTGGCGTTGAAGATGTCGTTGCGAACGAACTCAAAGGCGTCGCCGTGATAGGCATTCGTTCCGCTCTTGGTGATGACATCGACGTTAGCGCCGGCATTGCGCCCGTATGAAGCATCGTACTGGCCGGTTTGTACTTTGAACTCTTGGATAGCGTCGGGATTCGGAACTGGAACTCCGCCGCTGAAATTGGCAGAGGCCATCAGGTCGTTTACTTCGACGCCGTTCATCTGAAAGTTGTTGTCATTAGTAGCGCCGCCGTGCGCCGAGACGCCAGAGTTCCCGGCATTGAAAGATGACCCGCCCTGCCCGAGGTCCGCCGCATTATCGACGTTCCCCACGACGCCCGGCGAAAGGCCAATAATTTGTGTGTAATTCCGATTGACCAAAGGGAGCCCTTCGACCATTTGCTGATTAGTGACATGGCCCAACGCAGTATCCTGCGTGTTCAAGATTTCACCTTGGGCGCTTACTGCGACAACCTGGGTGACGTCGCCAATCTGCAGTTGAACGGTGGCGCGCTCGGTGTCGGTAACGTGAATATGCAAGCCCGAGCGAAGCGCCGTTTTAAAGCCAGCTTTGGAGGCTGACAAATCGTATGTGCCGGGTGGTAGGAGAGCTATAAGAAAGCTTCCGTCGCGCTGTGAAGACACAGCTTGAGTTTCCGCAGTAGCGACGTTGGTTGCTTTCACGCTGGCACCCTCGACTGCTGCGCCGCTTGGATCGAGAATTGTTCCGGCCAATGCGCCCGTCGAGGCCGTCTGGGCGAGCGCAGTAGTACTGGCCAGGCACGCTGCCGCGAGAATGGCTGTGGCAACCGGCAAGGTGCGCCAGCTGTGAACAGTCCTGCAACCTTGTGCAACGTTCATTGCGTTACTCCAATATAAAGCGATTCACATGACTCTAAGAGATTCCAGTCACGATGTCAAGCATTCCGCAGTGGGCTGTTTTTGGCCTTTGACGGGACAGGCGCAATGAATGTTGCATTCCTGGCTGGCTTCGGTGCATGATGGGTGGTTTGCAAAATTCGGGCATGAAAAAGCGCACTTCGTCACGTTCGCCACAGCGGCCGTCTTCCCCGGCTGAATGTCTTGCGCCGCTCAGCCCGAAGCGCCGCCAGCTTATCTCTCCCGTGCTCGACAATCCAAGAGATTTTGTACTCCTGAGCGCGCGCGCGCTTGCCGGCAAGCTAAGGGTGGACGCAGCCACTGCCGTTCGAATCGTGCTGCGCATGGGCTTTGAGAGTTATCGGGAATTTCAACGCTTTCTGCACGACTTGGCGATGTCGCAGGCAACCGGGCTTGACATGATGCAGACCAGCCGAGCCGGCGGTTCCAGTTTGGCGGCCCACGTCCAGGAGGCAGTGGACCAAGCAATCGCGAATGCACAGCAGGTTCGCCACGGCCTGGAGCCGGGCCGCGTAGCCGCGGTCGCAAAGCGTATCCGGGACGCTCAGCGAGTCCTGATCTTTGGCGGCGATCTGGCGGCCAGTTTAGCGAGCTTTCTCGGTTATCACCTGCGTATACTCGGGTTCACGGCCTTAGAGGGACATGGCACGGGCGACACCATTCATCTTGCGCAGACGGCCGGCAAGAAAGATCTAGCCATTGCCATCAGCTTTCGCCGCGGCTTGCGGGAAACGGTAGCTGCCATGCAGGAAGCTAAAACAAACGGCTGTTACTGCATTGGAATCACTGACACTCACGTCTCACCCATCGCCCGCTTTTCCGACGAGTGCTTCATCGCATCGGTCAATACGCCTGCTTTTGGAAATTCCTACGCTGCGCCGATGTGCTTGATCGATGGAATCGTGGCGGCAGCCAGCCATTGCCAACGCCCGCGTGGCGAAAGGGTATTGCAGCGGGCGGCCGAAGAACAGCGTACTGGGTTCCGCTGGTATCGCGAGTAGAGACTTATCGACTATGGCTCCACGCTATCGAAGTTGCCGATGTCTGTTTCGCGCGCTCGTTTTCATGGGCGCGACCTCACTTTTTGGCGCACATCGACCCACGGCGCAAATCAATTCCCAGCCACCAGAACAGTCAGGTACGTACGACCTGATCATTCGAAACGGAAGAATCATGGACGGTTCCGGAAATCCCTGGTACCGGGGTGATGTGGCCATCACGAATGACGTCATTGCAGCCGTTGGAAAGCTGGACGGCGCCCATGCGACGAAGACTATCGATGCAGCGGGCAAGGTAGTCGCTCCAGGCTTTATCGACATGCTGGGTCAGTCAGAAATTGCTCTGCTGGTCGACAACCGGGCGCTGAGTAAGATTTCGCAAGGCATCACGTCTGAGATTACCGGTGAGGGCAATTCGATCGCCCCGCAGAACGATAGGACGCTAGCGAGTTTGAAACCGACGCTGGACTTCTTGCATTTAAAGATGGATTGGACAACGCTGGGCGGGTATTTTCGCCGGCTCGAGGCAGCGGGAACGCCGCTCAACATAGGAACTTACGTCGGTGCAGCGCAGGTTCGCGAGGCGGTGCTCGGGGATGATAACCGGTTGCCCTCAACGGCTGAACTCGAGCGGATGAAAACACTGGTTGAGCAGGCGATGAAAGACGGCGCGATGGGAGTGTCCACTTCGCTCATCTACCCGCCCGGCCATTACGCTCCAACAGAAGAGCTGATCGAACTCGCGAAGGTCGCGGCCCGAAACGGGGGCATCTATGCGTCGCATATGCGAAGCGAAGGCACTTCCGAGACACAGGCCATCGACGAGGCGATGCGCATCGGCCGTGAAACCAATCTGCCGGTCGAGATCTTTCATCTGAAAGTGATCGGCAAGGCGCGCTGGGGATCGATGACGCAGGTAGTCGAGAAGATCAATACGGCACGGCGCTCCGGGCAAGATATCACCGCCGATATGTACCCGTACCCGGCCGGAGCAACGGCTCTCGCATCGTCACTACCGCCATGGGTTGCTGATGGCGGGGCCGAGAAACTGCTGGAAAGGCTGCGCGATCCGGCTACACGGCAGAAAATACGGCAGGAGATGGCGACCGAGCACAACGATTGGGAGAATCTTTACCTTGGCTGCGGCCCGGAAGGCGTCAAGATCGCTTCGGTTAACAATCCCGAGTTACGCAAATTTCTCGGTGAATCGGTGGCGCAGATTGCGGCGGCCGAACACAAAGATCCACTCGACGCACTTTTTGATTTTGTGCTAAGCGATAAAGCACAGGCCGGGGCGATCTATTTTTTCGGCAGCGAAGACGATTCACACATAGCCTTCCGCCAACCCTGGGTCAGCGTCGGTCTGGATGCGAATGAGATGGCGTTAGAAGGGCCGCTGTTCGAACCTCACACGCATCCAAGGAGCTTTGGAACCATGCCGCGCGTCCTCGGACGGTATTGCCGTGACGATAAATTATTACCCCTGGAAGAGTGCATTCGCAAGATCACCTCCTTGCCGGCTCAACGCGAACAGCTGGAACGCAGGGGACTGATAAAGAAAGACTTTTACGCGGATATTACGGTGTTCGACCCGGACACCATCATCGACGAAGCGACTTTCGAGCATCCGACAGAGTTATCTAGGGGAGTGGACTATGTGTTGGTAAACGGGCGCTTGGAATATGATCACGGGCGGCTAACGGGCGAAAAGGCGGGACGCCCATTGCACGGAGCAGGATGGATAGAAAGGAACAAACGTTGAGGAAAACAGAGTGGATGCGGAAAGTTACAAAGCGTGCAGGCGCGTTGGTAATGGTCACGATTCTAGCCGGATATTGCGTATCGCAGGCCAGCGCACAGGTTCCGCAAGAGAACCGCCAATTGCCGGTTACGCCCGCAAAACCCATTCCTGCGCACGAGATGACGCCCACAGATATCGAAGCCTTCCTCGACGGGTTTATGCCACTGCAACTCGGCGAAGGCGACATCGGCGGAGCAGTGATCGTGGTCGTCAAGAACGGCGCGGTTATCTTTCAGAAGGGCTACGGTTATTCAGATGTGGCAAAGAAGAAGCCCGTTACGGCAGACGCCACGCTGTTTCGCATCGGATCGGTTTCGAAGCTGTTCACCTGGACGGCCATCATGCAGCTGATGGAACAAGGGAAAGTAAATCTCGACGCGGATGTGAATCAATACTTAGACTTCAAGATTCCGCCCGCCTATGGCAGACCCATCACGGTGCGAAATCTTATGACGCACACGACGGGATTCAATGAGGTAGCGAAAGATCTGATCGCTAAAGACGCGAAAAGCATGAGGCCGCTTGGGGAATATTTGAAGCGGTACATGCCGGAGCGAATTTACCCGTCCGGCAAAATTCCGGCCTATTCGAATTACGGCGCCACGGTAGCGGCATATATCGTGCAGCGTGTTTCCGGGCAACCTTTTGACGACTACATTGAGCAACACATCCTGCAGCCGTTGAACATGACGCGAACTACTTTCCGGCAGCCTCTTCCGCCGGCAATTCAACCATTCATGTCGAACGGCTATAAGCTTGGTTCTCAGCCTGCAAAGCCTTTTGAATTCGTGGCGCCCTGGCCGGCAGGAAGCGGCGCAGCCTCAGGCCTCGACATGTCGCACTTCATGCTCGCGCACTTGCAGAACGGCCGCTATGGCAACGCCAAGATTCTGCGACCCGAAACCGTTCAGCTGATGCACTCGAAACAGTTTGCGTACGATCCGCGCATGAACGGAATGTGTCTGGGCTTCTATGAAGAAAGCAAGAACGGGCATCGTATTATCGGGCACGCAGGAGATACCAATTACTTCCACACCGATCTGCACCTGATGCAAGATGCCAATCTCGGTTTTTTTGTCTCCTATAACAGCGCGGGTAAAAGTGAGACTAGTCCTCGAGGAGAGTTGTGGCAACGATTTCTAGATCGCTACTTCCCGTTTACGCCGACGGCCGGAGAGCCAATGCCGAACGCAAAACAGGACGCACAGCAGGTGGCGCACAGCTACATCAATACGAGGCGTTCGGAAGGGACCGCCATTAGCTTTATTGAGCTTGCCGGTCAGCCAAAAGCGTCGCCTAATGCCGACGGGACGATCAGTATCAGCATGGCGCATGCGCTCAACGGACAGCCCAAGCATTTTCGAGAGATCGGGCCGCTTCTGTTTCGGGAGGTTGACGGGCAGGATCTATTTGCGTTTGATCGCGACAGCGCAGGCCGCCTGGTGATGTGCATGGACTTCCCGTTCTTCGTGTTTCAACAGGCCCCGCTCTCGCAGAGTGTCCCGTTTAATTTGACGGTTCTGGGGTATTGCCTGCTGGTGTTCCTGTTGATCCTCCTGTTTTGGCCGATTGCAGCCATGGTGCGAAGACACTACGACCACAAGCTCAGTCTCTCGGCCGAGGACCGCAGGCTCAGGTGGCTAGTTCATCTGGTCTGCATCACGAACATGCTGTTTGCTGCCGGCTGGATCTCGATACTGGTCGGCTTGGCGGGAGGGGACATTCCGGGTTCGGATCTTGATCCGCGGATTCGCATTTTCCAATTGCTGGGTTGGCTCGGAATTTTGGGCACTGTGGTTGTCGTCTATGCGGCGGTTCGCTTCTGGCGTGAGCCGCTGGACAGGTGGTTGAAGCTGTACACCGTAGCTGCGGCCATTGCTTGCGTGGCATTTGTCTGGTTCATGTTCAACTGGCACCTGCTAAATTTCAGCTTGCGGTTTTGAAGCGCGCAGCGAGGTCACGGGCGCTGGTAATTCTTAGAGCGGCAGAATTTTATTTCCAGAATGGTCAGATTTGCATCTCTTTTTTGGTGTTGCCGAAATAAGAGCATTGAGCAGCATCCGAGTAGGGAGGGTAAATGAGAGCACTTAGCACTTTGATATTAGCTTCAGCGGGACTTTTTATCACGGTCACGCCAATACGGGCCGACTTTATGGCCACAGCGTCACTGAATCCAGGGGCGGATAACGCTACCAACTCGAACGGCAGCGGCTCGTTGCTACTGGATTACAACGCGGCGGCCAATCTATTCACCTATACCTTGTCCTGGTCGAACCTAACCGGCCCCGCGACCATGGCACACCTTCACGTGGGTTTCCCAGGTATTGCGGGACCGATCGTTATTCCTTTCTTTATGTCACCTTCGTCGCCTTTGCCGGCGACGGACACTATTACGGGCACACTAACTCAAGCGGATGTAATGCCGGTAAACAGCATTATGACGATTGCCGATGTCGCTGCGCAGATCCAATATGGCGACATTTACGCCAACATTCACACGGCCCAGTATCCGGCCGGCGAGTTACGGGGACAAGTCGCGGTCTCACCAGAGCCGACGACAACCGGCCTGATGCTAACCGCCTTGGCGGGGGTAGCCGGTGTGGCCTGGAAGCGACGGCGTCAAGTAGCTTAGGTTTAGATTTTCTCCAGGAGTCGTTCAAACCCGGGCGGAATCGGAAGGAACTAAATTGCCTTTCCATTGCGCACGGGTTTTGTTTTTTGAGAATTCTCAATGGCGTATGTTCTGCTCCCAAGCCTTAGGAAAATCACCCGGTACTGGCACATTTGTTAAGGCTTTAGAATTTCCCTTCACGTCAAACACCTTACTCCTGAGCGTGAAAAAGCGCTCACAACTGTGGGCGGTCAGTCACAACTTACGCTAGCCTCTCTTATCAAGCTGCTGCTTGTCTGGTCGGCTTTTTCCTTAACCGTTGTAGCTCAAAACGTGCAGGAGGTTGCCTCCCACGCTGACGTTGCGACAGTAGACGCGATTCGTGCTTTAAGACCGCGAGAGGCGGCGCAGCACAGACGCGTCCAAGTCGTCGGGGTTGTTACGAACCTCTCCGGCCGGGAGACTCCGCTCCTTTTACAGGACGACACTGCTGGTGCTTCAGTAGACAGAGCAGATACTCGCGAAGCCTCCGCCGGAAATCACCGCGTTCGGGTTCGAGGAGTTGTCACTTACGCCTTGTCTCTCACCGCGCTTTTCGCTTTGGTTCTTCTTGTGCTCATCGTTGGATCTCGGAAGCAGATCTCAAGGCAAAAGCTTGCTCTTGAAAAATCAGAGAAGGTGTTCCGAGAAACCCTAGAAAACCTGCCGCTATTGGTGATTGGACTGGACCAGGACGGCCGGGTCACGTTTTGTAATGAATCGGCACTGAAGACCATCGGCTGTGAGAGGGAAGAGTTGCTCGGAGCCCTATGGGAGAACTCTTTCGTATCCCCCAGTTGCGCGGACGAAAGCACGCCTCTGTTGTTCGAGAGCGGAAAGGCGGTTCTGCGCGCAAGACATGAAAACGTCGTATATACGAAATGCAAAGGCAAGCGCTTCGTATCGTGGTACAACTCGGCTCTCTACGATTCGACCGGCGAGCATATAGGCGCGGTCTCAATCGGCGAAGACATCACAGAGCAACAGCGTATCCAACAGGAGCTGATCAAAACGTCTGAAGCTGCGGCATCTGCCAGCCGCGCTAAGAGTGAGTTTCTGGCCAACATGAGCCATGAGATCAGGACACCGATGAACGGCATCATCGGAATGACGGACCTAGTGCTCGACACCACGCTTACGTCCGAGCAGCGGGACTGCCTGAAGATGGTGAAAATATCCGCCGATGGGCTGTTAACGGTGATCAACGACATTCTGGACTTCTCTAAAATCGAGGCGGGCAAGCTCAGCCTGGATCCAATTCCGTTTCAGTTGGACGATGCCATCGAGCAGACAGTTCAGAACCTTTCAGTAACCGCGCGCAGAAAAGGCCTGCAGTTGGACTCGCACATTGCTGCGGATGTGCCCCTTCAGGTAATCGGCGATCCGGGACGGCTGCGGCAGGTTTTGCTGAACCTGATCGGGAACGCGCTTAAATTTACAGCTGAGGGACGAGTGGCTCTGAGCGTGACGTTGGAGCCTGCGAAAGATTCCGACGTTACTTTGCATTTCTGCATCTCCGACACGGGAATCGGAATGACTCCCGAACAGCAGGGTAGGATTTTCCAAGCCTTTACGCAGGCAGAGAGCACGATTACCCGGCAGTACGGAGGAACCGGTTTGGGTCTTTCCATCTGTGCCCGGCTGGTCCAGTTGTTTGGCGGTCGGATCTGGGTGGAAAGCGACCTTGGCAGCGGCAGCAAGTTCCATTTCACTGCGTCTTTCATAGTTATCGAGGCGCCACCTGAAGTGGCGATCCTGACTAAGCCTGTCCGGCAGACCGTGATGATCGTTCAGGACAGAATGACCAGTGACGAACCCCTCTCGAGATTATTGCGGAGTTGGGGACTAACGGTCCATACGGCAGAGAGCGCCCCGGATGCTTTGAGGCTGCTCGGAACAGCGGCGCAAGACGGACTTCATTACGACTTATTAATAATCGACCTGGATATCGCTCCTATGGACGGGTTCGAGCTAGCGGAGCAGGCACGACGGCTGGCTGGTGCAACAACTACTAAGATTGTTTTGCTTTCGCCCGATGGCCAGCGCGGCGATGCTCGGCATTGCAAAGAATTACAAGTTCAGGCATATCTAGTCAAGCCCGTGAAGCCGGCAGAGCTTCATCAGTGCGTTCTGAAAGTGCTGGGCATGGAAGCAACTGATGCTGCAGGAATGCTAGTCACGCGGCACACGCTGCGGGAAGCGCGGCGTCATATTCTGCTGGCGGAAGACAACGTTGTGAATCAGCGCTTAGCGATCCGGCTGCTCGAGCGGAACGGGCATCTTGTCACGGTTGTCGAAAATGGCCAGCAAGCCGTGGAGGCAATTCAAAAAGCGAGCTTCGACTTGATTCTGATGGATGTGGAGATGCCGATTATGAACGGGCTCGAGGCAACAGAGGCGATCCGGGCGGAGGAACAGGCAAGTGGACGCCGCACGCGCATCATTGCCATGACGGCACACGCGATGAGCGGAGACCGTGATCGCTGTCTGAAGGCAGGTATGGACGGATACATGTCGAAGCCGATACGCCCGGAAGAGCTATACGCGGTGCTCTAAAAGGCGCTATCTTTACAGGCACACAAGTGAAACAATTGCGGGCGGAATTGTTTTATCATGATGAGATTGGTCCGTTACCCAACGGCCAGACCTGTCAGGTTCCGCATGTCCTCCGCCGATCCAATTGTTTTTTGCCCGGCCTGTAAAGCCGAAGTCAAGCTGACCGAATCTCTGGCTGCGCCACTGGTGGAAGCGACTCGCCGTGAGTATGAGCGCCGTCTTGCGCAAGTGCAGGAAAACGGAAAAAGAGAGCGGGAGAACATTGCCCGGGAAGAAGCCAACAAAGCGAAGCTTTTCTTAGCCGGTGAGTTGGAAGGGAAGGCGCGGGAGATTGGTACTTTGCAGCAGTTGCTGCAGGATCGAGGAGCAAAACTAGCAGAAGCACAGCGGGCGCAGGCTCAGTATCTGCAGAAGACGCGGGCACTCGACGACCAGCGGCGCGAACTGGAACTCACAATCGAGAAACGCGTAGGAGAGAACCTGGTGGCGGTTCGCACACAGGCGCGGCAAGAAGCGGAAGAACAGCTCAGACTCAAGGTGGTGGAGAAAGAGCAGACGATTTCCTCCATGCAGCGGCAGATTGAGGATCTACGGCGCAAGGCAGAACAGGGTTCTCAGCAGTTGCAAGGCGAGGCGCAGGAAGTACAGCTCGAAGCGATTCTTACCGCACGATTTCCGTTTGACATTCTCGAACCGGTGAAGAAGGGCGAACACGGCGGCGATCTTTTGCAGCGAGTGGCGAACCCGCAAGGGGGATGCTGTGGAACCATTTTGTGGGAGGCGAAGCGTACTAAGAACTGGAGCGACGCATGGTTGGCAAGGCTGCGCGAGAACCAGCGGGCAGCTAAGGCTGAGGTGGCAGTTATAGTGAGCCCAGCGCTACCCCGCAATGTCGAAACCTTCGAGCTGGTCGATGGTGTTTGGATCATGCACCCCCGTTTGGTTGTGCCGGTGGCGGTATCGCTGCGCCATTCGCTGGTCGAGGTGGCGTGTGCGCGCCAGTCCGCTGAAGGGCAACAGACCAAAGCAGAAATGATCTATCAGTACCTAACTGGCCCGCGTTTCCGGCAACGCGTGCAGGCCATGGTAGAAGCCTTTTCAGACATGCAGGAAGATCTGGATCGAGAGCGCAAGCTAATGCTCAAACAGTGGGCGAAGCGGCAGGAGCAAATCGAGCGCGTTATGCAGGCGACCGTAGGCATGTACGGCGACCTGCAGGGGATTGCGGGAAAAACGATTGGCGAAATCGAAGGACTGAGCCTCGACGCGTTACCGCTCATCGCATGACGCGGATTTCGCGCCCTCCAAGACCCAGTTGTTGAAAATTCGATCGAGCGCGTTCTCCGGCGCTTCGCACAATCCGCTGTGCACGGGTGAGACCTGAATAATCGTGCTCCGCGGCGCCACCAGCCAGTGGAAACGCTCTCGTGCGGAAAGTCTTGCGATGAGCCCAGCCGAGCTGTCTCCGCTGCAAATCTTCGGTATGGCGAGCAGATGATCGCGAATGAGGTTAATGTCTGCATCTGGCCAGAGGGCTCTCAACCGATATTCTTGAACCGCTACGCGGGCCTGCAGAAAGTTTTTCTCCAGGCAAAAGACGATAATTCCGGCATTGATAAACTCTTCCCGCTCGACACGGGGAACCACCCGCACGACCGCGTAGTCAAACGAGCTCAGCGCGGGCACGTATCGCCTCCTCTACGAAAATTTCTGCAAACTCGAGACGGCGAGTGAGGAAATCAACGTACGAAACACGCTTTTCCGCCGGCGTGCTCGCGCCGGATTCAGGCAGGAGCCAACTTTCGGGAACCTGGGCGAGAATTTGATCGAACATCGAACGGTGAAGAAGGCTGCGCATTGCCTCTGACGCCGCCTTCAACGCAGACGCCCAGGGCAACAACAAATGGTGCCGAACGGCGCTGAACTTGGATTTCACGAGATTCTCGAGGCTAGACCAGTTGTGATGGAAGTACAGCGCTGCACCGTGATCGATGAAGTACAACTGTTTGTGCCACGAGAGAAGATTAGGATTGCGGGCTGTTCGGTCCACGTTGAGTACGAAAGCGTCGAAGCAGACCGCCTCCGAAGCAACCATTGGATCAGGCTTATCTCCCGCGGCTGGATCAAACATGATGGAACCAGGCAGGTAATCGAGCGCCAGGTTCAGTCCAACGCTGGCCTGCAAGAGATCTCGTATCTCTTCGTCCGGCTCATTACGCCCTAGTGCGGCGTCCACTTCGGCGAGCACAAGCTCCGGGACCCTCAAGCCGAGAGCACGCCCGATTTCTCCCGCGACCAACTCGGCCACCAGCGCTAGTGGCCCTTGGCCCGCGCCTCGAAACTTAATTACATATAGGCCCAGATCATCCGCTTCCACGATCGCTGGAAGAGAGCCACCCTCGCGCAGCGCCGTCACGTATCGTGTAGTGCGGATTGTGCGCAGCATCGATAGGCAGTGTAGCTGATCACCACAAACGAGATTCCCCTTGCTTACCTACAAAAGCAGTGCTACGCTCTCTCCTAGGTAACCAACAAGTGAGCAAGCCGGCCGACCTCGTCCAGGGCACGCTGGATTTATTAATTCTAAAAGTGCTGGCGCTCGAGGCTATGCACGGGTGGGCCATTGGGAACCGCATCCGGCAGCTTTCTAACGAGATCTTGCAGGTAAATCAGGGATCGCTCTATCCCGCACTGCACAAACTGGAAAACAACGGGTACATCACGGCCGAGTGGAAGGATTCGGAAAACAATCGCCGGGCGAAGTATTATTCGCTGACACGAACGGGACGCAAGTACCTGGCAGAAGAGGCGGCAAGTTGGACGCGACTGGCGGCAGCGATCTCCGGCATCGTCGAGATGGCGTGAGGACGTGATGCGTCGGGTCAAGGTACTCCGTTTGAGACTGCGAGCCTTGCTCGGCGGCACACGCGCCGAGGCAGACCTCGATGAGGAGATGCGTGATTATCTGGAGCGGCAGACTGAAGCATACATTCGCGGCGGCATGAGCCGCGAAGGCGCCGGGGAACGTGCACGACGTGAGTTTGGCGGTCTGGAACAGCATAAAGAGGAGTGCCGCGACTCCACCGGCGTTCGCTGGCTAAACGAGTTTGGACGGGACGTTGTGTATGGCTGGCGGAACCTTCGGCGATCACCGGCGTTTACGTTGGTGGCGGCGCTGTCGCTCGCGCTGGGTATTGGCGCCAATGCGGCGCTATTCTCGGTGATCAATGCGCTGCTGCTGCGGCCGCTTCCCGTGGAGAGGCCAAGCGAGTTGGTCGAGATTGCGCTAAATGGGCCTTACGGCTTTTCGCTGTCGAACTCCATATTCGAGATCGTGAAGGGGCACTCGCGATCGTTTACCGGGATTTTCGCATCAACCAGTAACGAATACGAAGTCCGCAACGGAAGTAGTGAGGTTCGACGCGTAAGAACCGCACTAGTATCAGGCGATTACTTCCGAACTCTCGGTGTCAAAGCACAGCTGGGACGGACTCTCTCCTCGAAAGACGACTCTGTCACAACGGGTGAACCATCGGTTGTGCTGAGCGACCAGTATTGGGCGAACCAATTCAACCGGAATCCTCGCGCGATTGGATCCAGCCTGCAAGTGAATGGAAAAGTATTTACCGTGGTGGGTGTTACGCCGCCTTCGTTCTTCGGGACAGATGTTACGGATCGCTTTGACATGTTTGTTCCGTTATCGTCAGACCGGCTATTCAACAAACACAGTTGTCTGGATTCGAAAGACTGCTGGTTCCTGACGATTATGGCCCGGCTTCGACCGGCCGTAACGATAGAAAAGGCGCGTGCAGAACTTGACGCAATTTCCGTTGCGGAGATCGGGCGAGTAAGCAGGCCGGGTTGGACTGCAGCGATGATGAAACGCCCTAGAATCATTGCGGAACTTGCTCCTTCCGGATTTTCGTTTCTTCGTACCCAGATGAGCCGGCCCGTGGCAATTCTGATGGCGCTGGTCGGACTGGTTCTGCTGATCGCGTGCGCCAATCTCGCGAGCTTGTTGATGGCGCGATCCGCCGCACGCCAACGAGAGATCATGGTTCGGCTAGCGCTCGGTGCGGGGCGGCCACGGATTGTGCGCCTGCTTTTGACAGAGAACTTGCTGATATCCGCAGTTGGCGGCATCGCTGGCTTTCTTTGCTCGTTGTGGGTGACACAGATTCTCGCGAGCGCGTTATCTACTCAGCAGTCGAAGGTGACGCTAGACACCCGGCCGGACTGGAGAGTTCTCATCTTTCTTTTGGCGGCTATTGCGGGGACAGCCATACTCTTTGGCATTCTGCCGGCGCTGCGTGCATCGCGAGTGAGTGTTGAAGGCGGCTTGCGAGAAGCGAGCCGGACTGTACAAGGAGGACTTCGGCGCAAGTTTGTCGCGCGCTTATCTCTTGGGGCTCAGGTCGCATTTTCACTGGTTCTTCTAGTGGGCGCAAGCCTGTTCGCGCGCAGCTTGTCGAGCCTACGGCAGACCAACTTAGGATTCAATCCAAAGGGAGTTGTCGCTTTTCGTCTCGACCTGGGAAGGAGGCCTGAAAAAGGCGACGCGATCGTCTCTTTGCTCGACGGCATTCTCGAACGAATAAAGCGTCTACCCGGTGTGACCAGCGCAAGCTATGCGAACTTGATTCCTCTCTGCCACTGTGGGTGGACCTACGATATCGCGATAGCAGGTCGACCGAAACTTTCGGATGCGATTCGCGAGGCGCACATGAATGAGGTCGCGCCTGAATACTTCCGCACTATGGGAATTAGAGTTCTTCAAGGACGGGAGTTTCACGGGCACGAGACCAACGTCGCGATCCTTTCAAAACGTGCAGCTGACGCTTATTTCCCGCAGGGGAATGCCTTAGGAAATGCGATCGCCCGTGAGTTTCCACCGAACAAGCTGCTGCGCGTAATTGGAATAGTTGAGGACGCGAAATACATGGATATGAGGGAAGACTACCCGCGGACCGTGTACCTTCCTTACGTAGTGGACCCGCTTTCCGGCACGATCTTTGTTAAGTCAACCGGAGCGCTTGCCTCGGTTGTACAATCTGTCAGAACATCGTTGCGCGAGATGTTACCAAGCTCTGCCGTGCCGGAAGCGCAACTGATGGAAAGCCAGGTAGACGGTGACTTGGTCCTAGATCGAATGATGGCCGCATTGACGTTGTTCTTCGCTGGACTTGCGCTATTGCTGACCGCCATAGGCCTCTATGGGACGCTTGCGTATGCGGTCGCGCGGCGTACGGCCGAGATTGGAGTGCGGATGTCCTTGGGCGCACAGCGTACTGCAGTGCTGCGCCTCATTTTGAAAGAGAACCTGGTGACGGTAGTTATCGGCATTGCCGTTGGGCTACTTGCAGTGTTTGTGTCGGCACACGTGGTAGCAAGTCTTCTGTACGGGGTGAAGCCCGATAATTCGGGAGCGCTCGCGATGAGCGTGCTCGTGCTCGCAAGCGTGGCCGTTTGCTCCTCCATGCTGCCCGCCTGGAAGGCTGCGCGCATCGATCCCATCGAGGCGCTCCGTTGGGAATAGCTGTTTTACTGCTTCTCTATTGGCTTGCACAAGACTCGTCTCTTTCACCCGCCATGCAAGCCAAAGTGGCGGGCGTTAAAGCGTCACAACAGCGAGATTTTTCAGAAGCCGCCCGGCAGTTCGGGGATGCTTGCCGGCTAGAGCCCAAGCTCAAAGACGTTTGCTATTACCAAGGCCGCGCGCTCTATTATGTCAATCGATTCGAGGACGCGCTCGCGCCTTTGCAGGCGTCCATCGACGCCGGGGAATCGGAAGCGCGTGCGACATCAACCATGGCGGAGTGTCTGGAAGCGCTCGGGCGACCTAGTGACGCGGAACGCACGCACAGAAGAGCGATCGCGCTGGATTCCAATCCCGAATACCGCGTGCGATTTGCGGTCTTTTTGTTTCGTCAGGGCCGGACAGATGAAGCGGCTCAACCGCTGTTGGAGGCGCTCGAAGCAAGTCCAAACAGCTTTGACGCCAACCTGGAATTAGGCCGCGTGCGTTTCGAGCAGGATAAGCTGCCGGAGGCACTTGAATATCTGAATGCGGCTTTGCGCGTCAACCCGCGCTCGGGGCAAGCCCATTTGTTAGCCGGCAAAGTCTGCCAACGGCTGGGCAGGAAAGCGGAAGCGGAACAACACCTCAAGGCGGCGCAGATTCCCGAAGCTTGACGATGCGGTCTACCGCGAGATCTTTTAGAGTTTGCGTCGTGCCCGAAGGCCAGCGGATCTCGAGCCGATCGACACGTGTGTCACGGTCCAGTCCGAAGCGGACTAGGTTTTCGCTGGCGCTGGCGTAGCCCACCGCGCTGGTGCAGGTGTTCCATTGCTCGCCAGCCGCCGTGACCAGATGCAGGCGCGCGCCTAAAGCATCGCGGCTGCTCCGCAATCCTTCCAGCGAGAAAGCGATCCAGTGACGGCCCGCGCCGCTGTGGTTCAGAAAGATAGCGGGAGGCATGTTCAGGCGCGCAACGGCCACATCGATGAGACCATCGCCATTGAAGTCAGCGAAAGCCGCACCGCGGTACCAAGCCGGGTCGCCAATGTCTTCTCGCTCAAATCGGCGTTCTCCCCGTTGCCAAAAGATGGTGCACCGTTGCTTCGAGGCGCGATTGGAAAACAGTTCCGTGTTGGTGTTGACGTCGCCGTTGGCGGTGAAAAGATCTTTGTGCCCGTCATTGTCGAAGTCGTACATGCCAGTGCCCCAACCGGTCAGCGCTACTGTTTGCGTTCCTAGACGGCTCGCGTAGGTGATGTCTTTGAAGAGCCCGTTGCCGCCGTTCCGATAAAGCGGGTAGGTCTCATTGGAAAGCGAGGTGATGAAGATGTCGTCGCGTCCGTCGTTATCGACGTCGCGGAAGTCGACGCCCATGCTGGAAAGCGCGCGCCCGTCTTCATTAAAGGCGATGCCCGTCTCTGTCCCTACTTCTCGGAACTTCATTCCGCCCTCGTTGTGAAACAGAAAATTCCGGGTGGTGTCATTGGTGATGATTACGTCCGGCCGGCCGTCGTTATCGTAGTCGCCGATCGACGCTGCCATGCCTTTGCCGGCGTGAGCGGCGATACCGGACTCGCGAGAAACGTCGCGGAAAGTTCCATCGCGATTGTTGTGTAGCAGGATATTGGGTAGCGGCTTGTAAAAGCGAGGATGGCAATAAGTCCGAACTCCTACGGCAGCATCTCCGCAGACCGGTTCCGTGGCCGGATTCCACTTCACGTAATTGACGATCAACAAGTCATTCCAGCCATCTCCGTCAGCATCAAAAAAAGCCGCGCCTACGGCCCACCAGGTGTGCGGAATGTGGGCGCGTTCAGTGACGTCCTGGAACGTTCCGTCACCGCGATTGCGGTAAAGGACATTTCTCTCGACTCCGGCGACGAAGATATCCGGCCAGCCGTCGTTATCGAAGTCTGCTACCGTGACGCCAGTAGAGTAGCCTTCGCCTTTCAGCCCCGCTCGCTCCGTAACATCCTCGAAAGTTCCGTCACCCCGATTGCGATAGAGCCGGTTCCACCACTCCGGGCCGGATTTGTGCAGCGTTGGTTGGGGCGCGCCGTTTGCTATGAACAGGTCGGGATGGCCATCGCGATCGAAATCGACTACTCCGATTCCGCCCGCCATGGTTTCGATTTGGTGCTTTTCGGGTGTCGCGTCGTTACGGAGAATTGCACGGATGCCGCTCCGAATCGACGCGTCTTCAAATGACGGAAGTTGGAACGCACCGGCAACGACCGCCAGACTCAACACTAAATAAAACGAGAACCTTACCAGTTGCCCTTGAAACCAAGTTGGAGTTGGCGCGGATATACCGTGTTGCCGATCCATGCGTTACTTGGGATATAAGTTCCGAAGTTAGCGTCGAAAGGATTCGTATTAAAGGTGTCGTAAATATCTGTGAAGTGGTTCAGTACATTGAACGCCTCAAGCCTGAACTGCAAGGTGAAACGTTCCGTCACGTGCGTGGTTTTGTTTAGCGACGCGTCCATCGTTATGGCACTCGACATGCGAATCTGGCCACTTCGGAAAGAATTTACTGCCGGGGCATAACTTGGAAGAATCAGCCATGAGTAAGTGGACTGATCAGTTCCGCAACCTGCATTGATGCTGTTTTGGAGCGGAGAAATACTTCCGTCGTTAAATTCTTGTAAGACGCACGGGCTCCAGCCACGAACTTTGTAGTCAGAGAAGTGAGCCGCGACTGCGGGATTCTTCAGCATGACTGTGTTCTGCGGCAGGTTAGCCGGGATACCGGAGTTGAAAGCGAAGAAAGAGGTCACTTCCCAACCGCTGATCAACCGACGCACAAAGCCATTGGTCGAGTTACCAAATCTCTGGCCTTGTCCGAAAGGCAGTTCATAAACAGGGGTAATTTTGACGACGTGCGGCCGATCCTGATAATACAAGCCAGTTTGCGGAACCTGTCTTTGCCAATCGTTGAAACCCCAGCGCTCGACCTGCTTCGAAAACGTATAGTTTGCGTTGAGCGTCAGGCCACCACGGAACCTGTAATTGTAAGTTGTCTGGAACGAATTGTAGTGAACGAAGCCGGTGTTTAAGCCCAGCTCAGTCATGCCGGTAAATTGCGGATACGGCCGAAGCATCTGGTAGCGGTTTACAGTCGGAGAGCTACCAAGAGTCGTTCCGGCAAAGGGAGCTAAACCGAAGAAGGGATTCGGCACCTGCGCGTTGCAGTAACTGGCGTTTCCGCCCTCCCGAATGTCGCACTGCTGTCGAACGGAGAGCGAAGGGTCGTTCCAAGTTCCGGAACCGGCCACAGTGCTGCTGGTTTGCAGGTTCATGATGTAATTGCCAACATATTTAGCTTCAAGGAACGAGTCTCTCGAAACCTGATATTGAAAACCGAATGAAAACTGATTCGAACTCGGGACCTTGAAATTGGGATTAAACCAATTAAATCCCTGACCGACGTATGACTCCGCCCCGAGGGACGAGCCCGGTGGCGCCTTGACTCCGGTTGGATAGGGATTTGAGATCAAGTCCGGGATTGGCGTCCGGCCACCGTCGAGTGAGGTTACAACTGGAGTGTTGTTACTAAAGCCGTTGTACTGCAGATAATCGTTGCTTGGGTTGAGGAAATAACGACCGTATCCACCGCGCATAACGAGCTTGTCAGAAATTTTGAAAGCGAATCCGACGCGCGGCTGTATATTGTTCCAGCGGATTCCCGACGCCAAGCTGGACTGGCCGTTGATGCCGGCGAAAGTCATACTGCCTTTCAGGTTAGCGAGTTGTGGATAGAGGGCGAGGTTGGCCGGCGAGATGAGACTTGCAATCGGGCTGGGAGTGTTTTCGTTGAATCCGCCATTCAAACGATTATGAATTTCATACGGAGGCAGATTGTAATCCCAGCGGAGTCCCAGATTGAGAGTAAGCCGCTTGTTGACTTTGACATCGTCCTGGAAAAACGGCGCTAAGTACCACTGCTTGAAGAATGGATAGGCGGGGTAGTTAGAACTCGGCGTATTTCCGTTGTTAGCGTTCTGGTAACCGAGCAGGAATGACGCAAAACTGTTGCCACTAACGCCGTTCGGCTGGAGCCAATCGTTCGACGTCCAACTGTTATCGACTGCAAATTGCAGAATGTTTCCGGTATCGTCAATCGCGTACTGGTTCCAACGCAAGTCTACACCGGTGTGGACTGAATGACTTCCCCAAATCTTGGTGACGTTTGCATTCAGGCTGTAATTATCACTGATGTTCTTTTGCACTTGCCGGCCCAAGGTCTGATAGCCGTTGATCTGCCAAACGCCAAAACCAGCGGGCTCAGGCAGCTGATTGATCAACGATTGAGGAAGATCTAAGTTCGAAAGATTGAATCCGATATTAGAAGCTCCGAGACCTTTTTCAATGAAGCGATTGTAGGAACCTCGCAAATTGATAACGAGGGTCGGGTTGATCGTCCTGACCCAGTCCAAGACATAGGCGTCGTTAATACGTTGGAATGGCTGTTGTCCATCTTCGCCAGGTCCGATGATTCCGTTGTTAGCACGATTTTCGGTACGGTCGTTGGAAGCATGACGGACGAAAACACGATCCTTATCTCCCAAGACCCAATCGAACTTAAGGATCAGATTGTAAAACTGATCTGTATCGAAATAACCCGGAATGCGCACGTCATTGTACGAGTATCCAGCGCCAATGCTAGTTGTGTTCGGCGCCAGAAAGTATTTCGAGACGGCAAGCGCAACCGGGTTCAGTCGGCCCTTGGGAATAATATTCCCTGGAAATTGCTGGCGGGGAGAGATCTCGTTTCCGCTCGCATCGTACTTGGCCGTGGTTGGGTCATAGATCTTAGTCAGATTACCGTTGGCGTCTACCAGCTTGCTGAAATCACCGCCGATCATATCGGCTTCCGGGTAGCTAAGAGTAAGCGGGTTGGGCGTGCCTTCGTGGTAGTTCTCAAAACTTCCCAGATAGAAGAGCTTTACCCTGCTATCTCGTTTCAGGAGCTTGGGAATGTAGACCTGACCCGATACCTGTCCGCCATACTGATTCAAAAAATGGTCTGTTTTGGGAGAACCGACAGCGTTGTTCTGAAACGTATTTGCATCCAACCAAGTCCGTCGGAGAAAGTCCCAGCCAACCGCATGGAACTGCGATCCGCCGCTCTTCAGAACCGTGTTCATTACGCCGCCGCTAGTCTTGCCGTACTGAGCGTCGTAGGTGTTCTGCTGGACGCTGAACTCCTGAACGGCGTCGACGATGGGCACGTAGGCAATGTTATTGCTGCCCATTTGTGCATTGTTTGGCGCTCCGTCAAGTAAGAACTCGTTGTTGGATTGCCAGCCTCCATTTACGATCCATTGCGCGATGGCGCCGTTATCGAACGGGCGCTGCCAAATAGAGGCTCCGGTGAAAGTCACCCCAGACATCATGTTGCCGAGCATGAACGGGTTGCGTGCGTTGAGCGGCAGCTCGGTCACCTGCAGCGTGTTCACTACGCCTCCGCCACTCGCCGATTGGGTGTCGAGCAATTCGGGCTGGCCTGTCACTTCGACAGTTTCGGTCACCTGGCCAAGGCTTAAAGTTGCATCAACACCGGCTATTTGTCCTACCGTAAGTGTGAGGCGATCTTCTACGAACTGCTTGAATCCCGGTGCCGTAATGGTAAGACGATAGTCGCCCGGCTGCAACAACGGCACGGTGTAAGCGCCAGAATCATCGGTTTTCGCCGTGGCAACTTCGTTGTTTGCCAAATTGACAATCTGAACGGCAGCGTTCGCGATTGCCCTTCCGGAGCCATCGAGAACGTGTCCGGCAACAGTAGCTCGAAACTCCTGAGCTGCCCCAGCCGCGACAAACCACAACGCGAACACACCGATAGCGACGACTCTCTTTGAACCTGGCAAACCTGGCCTCCCCTTTACTGTCCCTCTTCGAAAGGACGCACCCCGGCTTCGTTTCCAAAGCAAGCGCTTTCACGAATGTGCGTTCGCGCGCGCATTTAATCAAAACAGCTGATTTTGTTCGATATTAGTTCCGCAAAGAAGAGCTGTCAAGGAAAATATGTGACCCGCTTTGCACAGCTAGCGAAGAAATTGCGCGACGGAGAGAAAACGTTATCAGTGGTCTAAAAGGTGAATCCAACCTTGCCGACGATAGAGCGTGGCTGCAGGAAATGCGTTCCGCTAAAAGTGGATAAGAAGTTATAAACCGCTGTGATGTCGCCCAGATTCTGGACATCGACGGAGGCCGTCAGCCGCCTGGTTCCTTCGGCATGGAGGAGGTTATCGGTGCCAACCGACAAGTCAAAGACGTTCCGCGCTTTGACACGATCGGGGTTATGGTCGTCGTTCTCGGTCCCGGTCTGCGGCAGAGTCAGGAGCTTCGAGGTGCCGATACCGGAACAGGTTGTGATCGGAGCCGCAAACGTGGCGTAGACGCCATCGCAGGCGAAACCGATAGACGTTTGCTCGGCGGCGGTAAGTCCCAGAGCGGCGGCCACATCGGGAACTCCACTTACTACCAGCCCACTGTCGTACCTCCAAATCAGGCTAATGTATTCGGCCTTCTTAGGGCGCTGATAGCGCAGGTTGACGGTCGACTGGAAGGCCTGATCGTGGTCGATGCGAAACACGCCAAGAGGTACATCGGTGGTGTTCAAGAGGCCACCAGCCTGGGGCGGAAAGAAGCGCGCACGAGTATGTCCGATACTCCAATAGGCCACAAAGCCATGCAGATCGACCGTGCTCAGACGTCCGGTTACTCCGTCGAGCTTCGACTTGTTCCAGGAAATCGGGAATGTGATAGTGCTGTTCTGGAGCGTGCTGAAATCGAAGGCGTTGGAGGTGTATTTCCAGAAGTAGTCAGCATCGACCAGAAGGTATTTCCCAAACGTTTGCTCAAAACCTACGTTGAACTGATTTCGCGTTCCAGGCTGGATGGCGGGCGTTGAAGTCGCTCCGAGCACGCCCTGCGCGACGCCGTTGGAAAGACCGGAAGCGCTCGACAAAAGCAGATTTTCGTTGAAGGGTGTCTCGAGTGTCCTCGAGTAAGCTCCGCGCAAGACAGTGTTGGTTTTGCCGATCTTGTAGGAAAGGCCGACTCGCGGTTCAGCAGCCCCTGCGGAAGAAAGTCCATAATAGGCATCGCCGCGTAGTCCGAGATTCAGAACGAGGTTGCCGAAAGTAATCGCATCCTGAATGTAAACGCCATAGAGGTTGATATTGTGCGAGGCCCTGAACTGGAACAGGCTGCCGCCCCGCGACAGGTCGAATGGTATGAGGCCCGGCTGCAGATTAGGGTTCGCCACATAGCCGAGTCCTGCGCATGCGTCTGGATTGGTGATGGTGGAGATGGTGACGGGATCGCCGTTCGGGTAGTTGCAGACAGCGTTGAAAGTGGGATCAGTGATGCCGAAGTTGAAGGACTCAATCAGGCGTGTTTGCTTGAGGTCGACACCAATCTTGATATTGTGATGGCCTTGAGTAATAGAGAGGTTGCTGCTAAGCCCATAATTGAACAATTGGCGGCTCTGGCTCTGGGTTGACGGAGTGTCGTCGAAAGGATCGCGGCTACCAAAGTATTGAAACTCGTCTTTTCTGATATACGGGTTGACCGTTAACAGCATGTGAGAGCTGAAGGTGCGCTGGTAGCCTGGGGCAATGTTCCAAGTGACGACGCGCTGCCGCTGATCCTGAGAAAGCTGATCGTAACTGTTGGGAATCTGGGTCCAATTCCGCGCTGTGAACAAGTTTAAGTGAAAGGCATCGACTCCGTCGGGCTGAAAATCAAGGCGGTCAAACAGAGTTTGATTGTTGCCTTTGTCGTGAAACGGAGTGAACTGAGGCGAATCCAGAAAGCGGCTGCTGCGCGAGCCGTCTAGCGCCAGAAAGTTGCCAACCTTCTCATTTCCAAACCCGTAACCGATGTCGCCGCCAACAGTGCCGAAGGTTCCGTAGTAAGTTTCTACACTGCCGAATTGCTTGTTGGCCCCCAGGCCCGAACGAGTTGTAATTTGATCAACCAGGCTGGTTTTATCGCCAAATTCGGCGTCGGGGGCTCCAGTATTCAGCTGCATGCTCTGGATAGCGCTGGTTGGGAGCTGGGTCGAAAAGACTTTGCTCTGCTGATCACTAATCTGCTGGCCATCGATCACGAAAGTGACCTGAGCGTGATCTCCCAGCGGATGAAAGAAGCCGTTGGCATCGCCCGCGACACCGCCGGCACTGAGCGTGATGGCCTGGCTCAGGCTGGATCCGGGATCGTTCGAGGGAAGCTTCAGGAATGTATTACGATCCACGTCCTGGTGATCGGATGGCACGTTCTCGATGAGATCAGCGCCTGAAGCCTCAACGGTTATGGAAGTTGAAGTTCCTGCAAGAGTGAGCTTGGCATCCACTTCTACCGGTATAGAGTTTCGGACCGTCACATCCTGTGTGAAAGCCTGGAAGTTGGGAGCTTCCACTGTGACGTGATACTGGTTCGGCGGGAGATTTACGAAATGAATTTTGCCGTCCTGGCCAGGTTGAGCGGCGTGCGAATACTGGGTGACCGGATTGTGCAACTCGGCATGAGCGCCCGGGACAGAAGCGCCGCTAGGGTCGCTCACGGAGATTACAACGGTACCGGCATTTCCTAACGATTGGGCTGGTGCGCCAGAACCTACTGCAATGGATAACAAAAATAAGTTAGAGACAGCAAACAACATGTTTTAGTGAGAAGGGTGCCTGCGTCGACCGGGAGCTAGCTTATGCAACCAGTATTGCAGCCGAATCGCCGACCAAGAACTCTGAGGCAAATACTTGGATGGCCGGACGGTGGCAAACGGGTACTCAATTCAGGCGGAGAGTAGATTCCGCGCCGTATTTTCGGTAGTTCTCGAAGCTGATCTCGTTTCTATTCAACGTGTGCGCGCCGTGGCGCACGAAAAGTGTAGCGTGTAGCGGAAGGAGGTAATCCTGGCCACTGATCGAAACAAAATCGTAATCGACTGTGACCACGGATTCGCGGACCGGGAAGTTCTTCGGTATCTCGTCAGCTTCGACAGAGATTCTGCGTACACAGAAAGCACTCGAATCCACGTAAATCAAGGCGTGATACGCGGCATCCATTGCCTGTCCTGCGTGATTGGCGACGACCAGGTATTCCGAGTGAGCACGCTTGACATCGAAACGAAAGACATCGACGGAGCGCCCTGACAGCTCCGCTTTCCCCTGCCAGCTCACTGAAGCTTGGGATTTCGAAAGGAACGGCATGCTCAAGAGTTCGCCAAATTCGCCTTTTACGTCAACTCCTTCGAAAAGGGGCTCCTCTGCTTTAACGGGTCTGCCGTTCACCTCGAGAAGAACGGTTTTCTCCTTGCCGCCGGCGAAACCTAGCAGTTTGGCGTAAGAATCGTTGGCTTTCCACAGACCCCGGCCGGTTGGATCCACAGCGCGCCGCGTGACCATCAGGCAAACGAAATTGGGGAGCGTGCGCTTGTAATCGAGCACTCGCTCGCGCGCACCTTGCAACATTGTTTCTATGTCGGCATCGTTCGGCTTCTGAGCATTTGGAATGAGCTTGGGTGCGGGCAGCAAGTCCTGCGACAGAGTCGTATCGGCAACGTCGGCGCTTTCGTGAAGGTAGGAGGAAGCAAGCTGAGTTTGCGAAGTTGTGTCTTGCAGAGCGAAGGCGGTCCTACGCTCGATTCGATGAGCGCCTTGCGTCAGCCGCACGCAGATCTCATATTGACCCTTTTGGTTTAAGTATTCGCTCAACGCGGGTAGAAGCGCGATAGGCGCATCCGAATCCGGATTCGGGACTTCAACGGGTACGGTTGCTACGGTGTTTCCCTCGCGCATCACGGTTACTTCCACGTGCGGCTGAGCGGAGCGTGACCGATCGGGGCTCACGAGGAAGAATAAAGGATGGCTGGGATCGGCCCGCAAGCTATCGCGGCCGCTGATATCGGGAAGGATCTCGACATTCTTGAAGTGGAGTGGGATGTCGCCGGCGACGCGCGCTGCATCGAGCGGACGTAAGCCGCGTACCACGATGAGGTCGCTCAAGGCGGGCGTCTGGTTGACTGACTCAATAACGAAGGAGGTGGACTTAACGCTTACCTTTTTCGCATTTCCATCGGAGATGGCCACGTCGGCGCGATAACTCCCCGGCGGCAAGTGAAATGATTTCTGAAACGTGTAGACGTCTTTGCGCGCCTGCGAGAGCCGTTCATTTGCGCCGTCGAGACTAATGTCCTGGCTGTAAACATCCACTACTTTTCCCGCAGCATCCCGGATCAGAGCGAGCGTGGAGAGCCGGAGCTCAAAGCGGCGCGCCGTATCGTACTCGCGCGCCAGTAAACCGTGCAGCGGCACTTGCACGACCAGGATGCCAGAGGGTTTTTCGCCGGTTCCGACCCGCATCACAGCGGCATCGAACCAAATGGTTTCAGCCTTTACGCCGGAATTGAGCGCCTGTAAAAGCGGCAGTTCGAAAGGTACGATCTCGCGATCGCCGAGCGGTGGAAGCGAGTAGTAGCCGGAGCGCTGTTGTACGTGTACGCCGGGCTTATCGACCGTAACAGCCACAGGGCGAAATTCACCAGTGCTCGTTCGGATGAGCTGTGAGTATGTGACCAGGTAATAGCGCTGCACGTCTTCTGCCGCGTTTCGAATCTTCTTTCTTAGGTCGCTGGCGGCGTCGATGTATGCTCCGCCCGTGTCTGTCGCAAGGCTCTGCAGCGCAGTCGTCTGGCTGTTTCCGGTCGGTGCGTCGAAGCCTTTCCGGCTGGAGCTCATGCCCAGTTCGTTGGCGTGATTGGAGACCCCGGCCGTCGAAGTGGCTAAGCCCATGGCATCCATCATCATGTGCGAAGCGCGATCGGCTTCTTTAGCGCTAACGCCACCGCAATCAATCGAGTAAAAACTCAGCTGGCTTCGATTGGCATCGCCGGCGATGGCGCGCCGTAGTTCGGGCGCAGACGAGGCAAGCTGCATTCCATTCGAGAAGAGGAAGACAGTCTTGCGGCCCGGCATAGCTTTTGCCTCGCGAGACATAGACCAGAGAGCTGCTAGAAGCGGGCGTGCATGACGTTCTTGCGTCATCTTCCGGCTTGTCTCCAGGATCGTTCTAGAGCAGCGCCGGCCGGTATCGACAGGGTTTGCAGAAGTATCGCTCTTTGGACGCTGAGGTTCCAAACCGCGCGCCCGCTGCGCTCCATCAATGGCATTCTCAATAGTGCGGCCGTCTTCGGTGAAGTTCTCCAGCAGCTCGAGGCGATCGCGCACCGCCCAGACCGACACGTTGACATGCGAATTTTCGAGACGCTTGATCATCTCGGCGGCAGCATGGCGTGCAGCAGTTCGTATCGTTTCGTCCGCGCCGTCAAGCAGCAGGATGACGAAGCGGGGCTGATTGCCCTCCTGCTCGATTAACTGCAAGCGCTCCACGCGAGACGGCTTACCATCATCGGTAATGCGAAAGTCAGAGGCCGTCAGGCCGCGGACCAGCTTGTCGTGGCGGTCTCGAACGACCACGTCGAGAACACCTTCGCCGGGCGTTCCGAAAGCTGCCGGGCTCGAAGAAGATTGAGCGAGGCCGAGCTCTGCGGCGATCAAAGCGCAGCCGACAAGGGATGCGGCTTTGAAGAAGTTCGACCGGCGGACGATACTGCTCTGCTGCAATTTTGCGCTACTTTGTAATGCCAACTTCGCTCAGAAGCCAGGCGTATTCGAAAGCGGTGTCTTTCAGACGGTCGTAGCGGCCCGAAGCTCCACCATGGCCAGCCGGGTCCATCTTGATTTTTAGTAGCAGTGGGCTGTTGTCGGTCTTGAGCTGGCGGAGGCGTGCGACATACTTGGCGGGCTCCCAATACATCACTTGGCTATCGTTGAAACTCGTTGTCACGAGCATGGCGGGATAGGCGCGCTTCTCCAGATTGTCGTATGGGCTGTACGTCTTCATGTAGTCGTAAGCTGCCTGCTCGTTCGGGTTGCCCCACTCAAGGTATTCGCCGACCGTGAGGGGAAGCGTGGCATCCATCATGGTGTTCATCACATCGACGAAAGGAACGGCCGCATGCACAGCGTGAAACAAATCCGGGCGCATGTTGACCACCGCACCCATCAGCAGTCCGCCTGCGCTGCCGCCTTCGATGTCCAGACGATCCTTCGAAGTCCACTTGTCTTTGATCAAGTATTCGGCGGAATCGATGAAGTCGTAGAAGGTATTTTTCTTCTTCATCAACATGCCGTCTTCGCGCCACTGTTCGCCCATTTCGTCGCCGCCGCGAATGTGAGCAATCACGTAGGCCAGGCCGCGGTCGAGCAGCGCGAGGC
>JAVHMZ010540903.1:0-13588 GCA_034782995.1 Amazona versicolor
TTCTGTTTGATGTTACGGACCGTTGCGACGCTGAGCCGTCTAGCGCGAACCAAGGCGCTCAAGCCGCCGGAGAGGAGCGTGATTGAGGCGGTGTTGATTGCGACATCGGAACCAGAGCCCATCGCGATACTTACGTCGGATTGGGCAAGCGCCGGAGCGTCATTGACGCCATCGCCCGCCATGGCGACTTTAGAGCCGTGCGACTGAAGATCGCGCACGAATGCATGTTTCGCCTCCGGCGTGGCATTTCCTTTCGCGTCTTCAATGCCGGCCTGTTTTGCGACCGCTTCAGCCGCGCTTTGACTGTCGCCGCTGAGCAGAAACAAGCGCAAGCCCTCGGATTGAAGAAGCGCCACCGCAGCGGGGGAATCGGGACGGATTGGATCGGAAGCGGCGATCACTCCCGCGTTTAGCCTATTGATCCAAACAGCCATCCGGGTCTCGGCAGCACTACCAGAGTCCGCCTGTTGCACCGTAACCTGCTGTCCGTCAACCGTTCCCGATACGCCCTTGCCCGGTTGCGATGCGAATCCGGACGGCTTAGTCAGCGACAACCCACGATCCTGCGCCGCTTTGACGATAGCGGCAGCCAGCGGGTGTTCGCTCGCCTGTTCGAGACTGGCGGCAAGCCGAAGTACGTCATCCGGCGGGTGATTCGTCACCGTTGGCCTGCCTTGCGTAACCGTACCCGTTTTATCCACAACAAGCGTGTCTACAGTCGCGAATTTTTCGAGCGCTTCCGCATTGCGTACCAGTAATCCCTCTCCCGCTCCGCGACCGGTCGCAACCAGAATGGACATGGGAGTCGCCAGACCCAACGCGCACGGACACGCGACGATCAGGACAGCCACCGCGTTCTCCAACGCGAACGCGGGATTGGTAAAGTGCCACGCGATAAAAGTAATCAGCGCCGCTGCCATTACGGCCGGAACGAACCACGATGCAACGCGATCCGTAAGACGTTGTAAAGGCGCACGAGTCCGCTGGGCTTCTCCCACCAACTGCACGATGCGCGCCAGCACGGTTTCGGAACCCACTCGCTCCGCGCGCATTAAAATCGACCCCGAGCCGTTCACGGTTCCTCCCGTGAGCGTGGCGCCGTCGGTCTTTTCAACCGGAATCGGCTCACCGGTTAGTAGCGACTCGTCCACTGACGAACGGCCCTCTGTCACCACGCCATCCACCGGGATTGACTCGCCAGGCCGGACGCGCAGGATCGCCCCCTTGCGGACATTTTCCAGCGGGATATCTTCTTCCTTGCCGTTTTTTCGGACCACCCGCGCGGTCTTCGGCGTCAAGTTCAACAAACTTCGCAACGCTTCAGTCGTCCGCTCCCGAGCTCGCGACTCCAGCACTTGACCGAGAAGCACTAGCGTAACCACTACCGCGGCGGGCTCGAAATACATCTCGGTCTCGCGCCCGCGGATCAGTGACACGACGCTAAACACGTAGGCGGTCCCCGACCCGAGCGCGATCAAACTGAACATGTTAAGACTGCGCGCCACCACCGAAGTCCAGGCGCGCTCCCAGATTGGCCAGCCGGCCCACACGACTGCGGGCGTGCAAAGTCCCCACTCTGCCCACGGCATCCACATCGCGTGCGGCAAGAACATGAAGACAACAAGCGGAGCGGTGAAGGCAACCGCGATCCACAACCGGCGACTCATGTCGCGCAGTTCTTCGTTCGGCGCGGCTTGGGCCGATACGGCTGTTGGTTCGAGCGCCATTCCGCAGATGGGGCACGGGCCGGGCTTTGGGCTCACAATCTCCGGGTGCATCGGACACGTATACTCGGCGGCGACGATTAGCGGTTCGGACGCCAGTTCCGGATGCACGAAGCGATCGGGATCGGCTTCAAACTTCCGAATGCAGCTTAATCCACAGAAGTGGTAAGTCTCGCCCTCGTGTTCCAGCGATCCGGCGGATTTTTCCGGCGTCACGTTCATGCCGCACACCGGGTCTTTTACTTGAGCGGTCGTCATGGTTTCAGCCGGAAACGCAGAAAGATACTTCCACCTACAGGGTGCCGTCCATAGGTGGGTTTCAAAGCATCGGGCAACGTGTAGAGTTCGATATTCGCCCCGACACCGGATTGGATGTGCGGGAAGATCGGAAAGTCTCGGGTGTAGCCGATTGTGTAGGCTCCTACGCGGTAGTTTGTACCCTCATGGCCGAACAACTCATCCTTATCGACGAGTTCCGCGCGCCCGGTAAGAATGTTGTTCTGCGAAACCGGCAGCGCGCTCTCCAGGACGTACGAGTTGCCGTTGTGCTGCGATTCCGTGTTGTGATTTCGTCCCCAGATAAATGTGCTGGACCAATCACCGGCCTTAAGGTTTCGCGTATAGGCGAGCGACGCCGTTGAGCGCACTTGGTCGTTATTCTCGAAACGCTCGGGATTGTGAAGCCGCCCCGCTGAAACCTGTGCAGCCCAATTCTTTGAAGGAAAGAACCAGAGCCGGGCGGACCAGGAATCAATCGGGCCAGAGTCGATGTTCCAGCGATTCTCATTCGGCTCGGCGCCGTAAAACCCGCTCGCTTCAACTTTGATCTTCTTGTACGCAACCCCAGCCGTAATCACTTCATTGGCGATGTGCGTGGAGTCCTGCCAATGGTGTGCGATGGTGGCTTGCGGCATTTCCGAAGCCGATGCTCGGTGCGGAAACGCAACGGGACCGAGAGCCGGATCGCCGACCGGCGCAAAGTAAAGGGTCCATGTGGCATTTTCAGAGAGCGTGTGGGAATAAAGAAATCCGAGCGACATGAGGAAGTCGTGCGGATGCTGGCCATCGACGATGGGTTTGTCGAACGCCGTCTCTCCGGTTTGAAAGAGCAAATGGTAGCGACGTCCGGTAATCGTTGCAGGGTCAAGAGAAAGCATCAGATCCACCTGGATTGTGCCGTTCCGTCCCGCCTTGTGCTGCGCGTTAGCCATGAACCAGTTGGCGGAATAAAACTTGTCATGACCGCGCGCGCCGGATTGTTGGGTGTCATTGATAAAGATGTTGGCCATGAACATGGTTTGCCATGTTCCGAAAGGGTGCATAATCATCGGCATGCGCCAGGACCGCGGATTTTCGGAGGTTCCCGACGCCAAGTTCATGAGCGACATGCCCGCTTCATTCACGTGGTCCATATCCATATTCATTTCGTGATTCATCTCCTGTGCGGCGGCGAGCGACGCCATCGCCAGAAGCGTTGGTACGAGTTTCAAGACAGTTCTCCCGATTGGTCAAAAGATGGACAAACGAGGGCCGCGGAAGAAGAGGTCTAGACGCGCAGGACGGTAATTTGATCGGGCGGGCTTTGAGGAATGAGTAGGGCTGGAGGAGTAAAGCAATACCGAGCTACCGGAACGTCACTACAGGCGATCGGCGAATGCTCTCCCGCGAAATCCGGCTCCGCGGAAATAGGAGAGGAAGGGCTCGAAGCGTCAACCGTGCTGTCTGAGTTCCCCTTGTGATGACAGCATTCGTGCGCCGTTTGTTGAGCTGTGGAACAAGCTAAGAGACACTGCGCCGTGAACAGACAGAGGAGCGCAAGCAACAGTACGAAAACTCTGTTTCTCACTCCTTCCAGCATAAGGCATAGTTCGGCTGGCAGTTGCGAACGTATAATACGGAACAAACATCAACTTGCCCGGATTAGCGATGCGCCTGGTTATTTCGTTTGCCCTAGCTGCCGCGTTGACGGCCGCCGATTATTTTCCTCCGCCGGATTCTGAAGGTGGTTGGCGAACGCTCCGGTCTTCAGATGAGATCCGCCGCATCGCTGGCCTGGACAGCGCCAAGCTTGAAGAAGCGTTTGACTACACGAAGTTGACGAGCCAACACGGCGGCCTGCTTGTTGTTCGCCATGGCTACCTGGTGTACGAAAAGTATTTCGGTCGCGGCAATCGTGAAGCGGTGCCGGAACTGGCGTCGTGCGGTAAAGCCTTCACGAGCATCGCTGTCGGTATTGCTCTAAAAGAGCACGCGGCGCAGATTCCGGATGGCCTCGATCAAAAGGTTTTTACCCCGAAATACATGCCCTCCGAAATCTTCCCGCTGGACGACGCTCGCAAAGCGGACATCACTCTCGGGCAACTGCTCGCGATGTCCGCCGGCATCAAAGGTACGAATCCCGTATATGTGAACGGGAAAAAAGAGACTCGCGACAACCCCGCGGTCGATGGACCTATCGCGACCACGGACCAAATCGCTCTCCATCAAGCGCTATGGTGCGCTCCCGGCACATGCTATTCGTACGCGACTTCCTCACCGCATCTCGCGTCCATCGTTCTGCGACGTCTGACCGGAATGGAGATGGAGCAATATATCCGCGAAAAGATCGCCGAACCTCTCGGCTTCGGTGCTTGGGGTTATGCGATGTATCGCCCGAACTTAAAGGCCGGCATTGATTCCGAAGGTCGCTTGGAGCACACTCCGGGCGGTGGGAGCATCGCGGTCCGCTCCACCGACGTTCTCCGTTTTACATACCTGCTGCTTCACGAGGGCAAGTGGGGCGCAAAGCAAATCGTTCCCGCAAACTTTGTAAGGGCCTGCGGAAGGCTCTCGCCCTACAACCCGCATTACTCGCACAGTTTCAACTTCAACGTGAACGAAGACGGACATGTGGCAGGCGTACCGACAGACGCGTATTGGAAAGGCGGTTCCGGCGGATACGTGATGTATGTTGTTCCATCGCTCGACATGGTTATCTACAAAATGGGAGGCACCGAGGGCCAGTACGATCCGAAGCTTACGCGCCTTCCCATGCGCTATGAATATGACGGTTCACGCGAGGGCTGGAAGCCCGATCCAACGGCGGGCGATTCGACAGCGAAAACGCTTCAGAAGGTAATCGCGGCGGTCACGGATGCTGTCGCTGTAAACTTGAACGGCATCTGGAGCGGCCATTCCACAGACCGCAACGGTGATCCCGAAGATTTCTCCTTCCGATTCTTCCAGCAGGGCCCCAAGCTGACCGGCAAAATGTACGGCTTGAACGAAAGCTATGTACTTACGGACATCGAAGCTGCGGGCGACCACATCGCCTTCACGGTCACCACCGAACTGAATGGCAGCATCAATAAAACGCGTTACAGCGGAACTGTTTCTGGTGATGAGATCCGAATCGCGCGGGAGCGTCAAGGGGCGAATAAGCCGAACGCGCAACCTCCATTGACCCTCCACCGCATCGGATAATAGAGGCATGCGGATCGCGCTCGCTTTGTTCACGCTGCAAGCCGCCGCAGCCGCTGGACCACTGACTTTCGACTCGGCAGAGGCCTTCCTTCAGGCGAATTGCGCGAAGTGCCACTCCGGCGCGAAGGGCGTTGCGGGTTTTACTCTGGCGAAAGTCAGCGCGCCCGAGACCATTCACACGCAAACCGAGAGATGGACTCGCATCGGTCTTCGCGTCCGCAACAGCGAAATGCCGCCGGTTGGCTCACCGCCCATTCCGCTTGATCAGCGCGAAGCGTTTGTCCATTGGGTGGAGTCGGCTCTGCATGCGGAAGCCTGTGCCGCGGGTATCGCTCCGGGCGTCGCTCCCACCCGTCGATTGAACCGCAGCGAGTACACGTTAACCGTGCAGGAGCTGCTCGATATTCATCTGGACGTCGGACATGACTTACCCGCCGACGGCGCCGGAGGCGAAGGTTTCGACAACGCGGCTGAAACGTTGTTCCTATCCCCCGTTCATGCCGAGAAGTATATGGATGCCGCCAAGCGTGCGGTAGACTTCGCGCTCCGCGATTCCCGCGCACGCGCTCGCTTGGGTATAACCGAACCCGGTCCGAATGTCACGCCGCTCGTCGCCGCTACTACCATCCTGCGCACAACGCTGCCTCGCGCTTTTCGCCGGCCTGTAACCGAAGCTGAATACGAACCGTATCTCGCTCTCTTCGCCCTCGCGCAAAAAGGAAAGCAGACGTTTGACGCCTCTGTTGCGTACATGCTGCGGGGCGTGCTGATGTCGCCTCAGTTTCTTTTTCGCGTCGAGCCTCAGAACTCAACCGGTGAAACACGGCTCCTCGACGACTATGCGTTGGCCTCCCGTCTTTCTTACTTTCTCTGGGACAGCATGCCGGACGAAATGCTCTTCGACCTCGCAGCACTTGGCAAACTACGCGATCCCGCCGTCCTTCGCGAAGAGATTGGACGGATGCTGCGGAGCCCGAAGTCAATGGGCTTCGTCAACAGCTTTACCAGCCAGTGGCTCGGCACACGTGAGCTCGGGCATGAATTCGTTCCCGATGCCAAGATATTTCCGATCTATTCCAAAGACCTCGAACTCCAAGCCGATATCAACATGCAGCCCGCTGTGTTCTTCCACACGCTGCTGGCGAACAACGATTCCGTACTTGACTTACTTGACTCTCACTGGACCATCACGACAAAAACGCTCGCGAAGTTTTACAAATTGGACGTCAAGCTGCGCACGGACAACGTGCAACAGCCGCACCGAATCGAACTCCCGGAAGGCAGCCATCGAGGGGGCTTATTAGGCATGTCGGCGGTGCTGGCGGTATCTTCGTATCCGTATCGAACCAGCCCGGTGCTGCGCGGCAAGTGGGTTCTCGATTCGATCCTCGGCACACCGCCCTTACCCCCGCCTCCAAACGTCCCTGCACTGGATACCCACACCGCGGGTGACAAGCCGAAAACAGTCCGCGAATTGTTGGCTCAGCATCGCGCCGACCCAGCCTGCGCGGGATGCCACAGCCGAATCGATCCGATCGGATTCGCGCTTGAAAACTACGATGCCTTGGGACAGTGGCGATCGGAAGAGGCGGGCAAGCCCGTCGATAGCTCGGCGGAATTGGCCGACGGCACGAAATTTCAAGGGGCCGACGAACTGCGAGCCGTACTTCTGAAGGAGAAAAATCTTTTTCTCCGAAACCTGACCCGCCGAATGCTCGGCTACGCGCTTGGCCGCGGCTTGACAGCTCAGGACACATGCACGGTCGATCAAATTGTCGCCGACCTGCCCGCTTCGCAATATCGATCTCAGGCGCTGGTGGAGGCGATTGTCATGAGCCAACCATTTCGCTACCAAGCGGGTAGAATAAAGGCAACCCCATGAGCTTCGCTCCCCTTTCCCGGCGCACATTGCTTCGCGGTACCGGAGCAACGCTCGCTCTGCCCTGGCTTGAGGCGATGGCTCCGCTCAAAGCGTCCATGTCGGTGGAACAGCCCAGAAGATTCGCGTTCCTTTATATGCCGAACGGCGTGAACGTCAAATCATGGGCGCCCGAAGGGGTTGGCCGCGACTTCACGCTTTCACCAACTCTTGCGCCTCTCGCGCCGTATAAGGATCAATTACTGGTCCTGCAAAATCTTTGGAATTCGGCTTCCAAAGACGGCGATGGACATTACGTAAAAGAAACCGCGATTCTCACCTCGACCCGCATCAGCAAGACCTTGGGCGAGGACCTCAATTGCAACGGTGTCTCGATGGACCAGGTTGCGGCGAAGAGTATCGCTGGGAAAACACCGATTCCGTCACTTGAGTTGGGAATTTCTCCCGAAGCCACTGGCGTCGATCTTGCGGTCGGTTACACGCGAGTCTACGGGTGCCACATTGCCTGGAGTGATCCAACCACGCCGTTGGCGCGGGAAATCAATCCGCGCTCGGTGTACGAACGGTTGTTCCGAGCTTATTCGCCGCAGGGAAACGCCGCGCTTGAGGATAAGCTTTTGCTGGACCGCGTCCTGAGTCAGGCCGCCGATCTGCGCAAACAGTTAGGCATGTCGGATCGTCGCCGCGTCGATGAGTATATGTCCATCGTGCGATCGCTAGAGGAGCGTACAGAACGGGCGGGTGCGAAAGGGGCGAAAGCTTGGAAATCGCGCGTGCCCATAGGCAGCGCGGCGAAACCGGAAGAGAACCCGAAAGATTATGCCGAGCACGTGAAGCTCATGCTTGACATGACGGCGTTGGCGTTTCAAAGCGATGCCACGCGGGTCTGCACCTTCATGTTCGGCAATGCCGTGAGCAACGTCAATTTCCGCTGGCTGGAAGGCGTAACCGGTTCGCATCACGACATGTCGCACCATTCGAACGATGCCGAGAAATTGCGCCAGTACCAATTGATCAACCGTTGGTATGTCGCCCAGTACGCTTACCTGCTTGGCAAGTTACAAGCGGCCAAGGAAGGCGACGGATCGGTTCTCGACAACTCGATGATTGTCTTCGCCTCCGCGTTGAGCGACGGGAACAAGCACGATCCGCATAAACTTCCGATCGTGATGGCCGGCAAGGCGGGTGGTCGCCTCGTAACCGGGCAGAACTTGATTTTTGCCGAGGACACGCCCGCCGCCAACTTGTGGCTTACTGCATTGAAGGCGTTTGGCGTTGCGACCGATCGCTTCGCGGATAGCACCGGTGTGCTGCCTGGCGTATTAGCTTAGACGTTCATAACCGCTCCTTGGCGAAGGATGTGCTCACTTGTCCGTACAAGCGAGTGTTATGAACTTATTCCAATCGGTACTCATTTTTTCTTGCATCACCTTTTGTATCGATGCGCAGAAATTGTCATCTAAAGGCGGTTCTCCAGACCACCAGTCCGATGTCGAGATTACTGGGCATATATTCAAGCCAGCTGAACTGCCCGCACCCGACGTTTCTCAAATTCATGTTGCAACTGGGTTCAAAGTCGAGAAATTCGCTGAAAACGTAGGTAACGCCCGAATGCTGGTAATCGGTCCTGATGGTTCCGTTTACGTTACGCGGCGCGAGGAAGGCGACATCGTAAGATTCAAGACGGACCCGAACGGCTTAGCGTCTGGAGCGCCAACTACGGTGGCGAGCCGCCCCGGCATTCATGGTCTTGCAATCTCAAAAGGCAAGGTGTACATCGCCACCGTCCATGAGATTTTCAAGGCCGATCTCCTTCCGGATGGCACGTTCGGTCCGCTCGCGATGATTATTCACGATTTGCCTGACGCGGGGCAGCACAACACCCGTACCGTCGAGATTGGCCCGGACGACATGATGTACATTTCGGTTGGCTCGACTTGCAATGAGTGCGCGGAGCCCAACCAGGAGAATGCGACGATTCTTCGTGCATCACTCGATGGAACACAGAGGTCGATTTTCGCATCCGGTTTGCGGGATACGATCGGTTGGGGATGGCATCCACAAACCGGTGAGCTTTGGGGAATGGATCATGGAATGGATTGGCTCGGAGATGATCGGCAGCCCGAAGAGTTGAACCACATCGAGAAAGGGAAGCGTTACGGTTGGCCTTACGTCTGGGGCGATGGTCAGTTAAATCCACACGTTGACCCTCCTGGCGGCATAGAAAAATCCGAGTGGGCAAAGGTGAGCACGCCCATGGTATTGGGTTACACGGCACACGCCGCGCCGATGCAGTTGTCTTTTTATAATGCGAATCAGTTCCCGGCCGAGTATCGCGGAGATGCGTTTATCTCAATGCGCGGCTCATGGAACCGCAAACCCGCGTCCGGTTATGAGGTTCTTCGCATCCATTTTCAGAACGGGCAAGCTGCTTCGATTACTCCATTCGTAACCGGGTTTATCACTCCAAAGGGCGAATATGGACGCTTGTGCGGAAATGCCGTCGCGAAGGACGGCTCGCTCCTATTTTCGGACGATCGAAACGGGGTGATTTATCGGGTCAGCTATCCGGGTGGAACGCAGAGCACTTCTTTGACGACCGCTCCCGCTCAACCGATGCTAGCCGAAAACAAAGTCGGCGTGAAGACTCCGTTGGCGATTCAACAGCTCAAAGCTACACGGAAGCTGACGATTTCGTCTCCCGCATTCGCGAACGGCGCAGCGATTCCTGCGATCTTTAGTTCTTACGATCAGAATGCCAGCCCCGCCCTTCACTGGACCGCGGGTCCATCCGGTACGCAAAGCTACGCGCTGCTTATGGAAGATCCCGATGCGGCATCGACTCCTCTCCCCGTTGTTCATTGGCTCGCGTGGAATGTTCCGGCCAATTTACTAAGTTTGCGCGAAGGACTTGAGCCTTTGGACCGCCTGGATGATCCCAGCGGGTTACGTCAAGGGCCAACTAGCTCCGGGCTCGTTGGATACAAGGGCCCGCGCCCTCCTGCCGGCGACGCGCCGCACCACTATCACGTTGAGGTTTTCGCCGTCGACTCCAAGTTAGACCTGAAGCCTGGATCTGACCGTAACGATCTGTTGAGCGCTTTACAGGGACATGTTCTGGCAAGCGGCGAATTAGTCGGATTATTCGCCCGACCCGATAAGCCGGCGAAACCGTAAGGACCTCAGCCTTTCGGTTTTTGCTTTTCGTCCTTCGAATGCTTTTCTTGTTCCGGTTGGGGCTTCTGGTCTCTTCTTTCCTCGCGCTGAGGTCGAGCCGCGTCCGGCGCGTGTTTACGCGATCCGTCTTCCTGCTGTATTCGGTTCGGACGTTCCAAGTGTTCCGTTTCAGCGGGATGACTTTGTGGTGCGACCTCTGTTCGGAGTTTGGATTGGGAGTCGCGGCCGAATCCGCGGTTCTCAACGGGCTGATCGGTGCTCGGAGAAACGACGGGTGGGCGGCTTTGGAACCGGTCCTCCGATCTTGGGCGGCCCTCTGACGAGCTCGAAATGGGGGCGGAAGAATCGTGTCCGGAATCGCGGCGCTGGGAAGTCGCTTGACGAAATTGGGGTTCAGTCCGGACACTCCCTTCTCGATTTCGCAGGTCGTGAAGTTGGTCAGGAGCTAACGGTCGACCACCATTCTGTTCAATACCCTGCTGGCGCGCCGAAAATGAGACCGGAGCCGGAGGCGGCTGGCTCCGCACGAAAACTTGCCGACTTGAAAACACTTCAGGCGGTCGGGCCACGTTACCCGTCGGTCGTCCAAAAAGGCTTTCTCGCTCGGGAGCGATGCCAGGGCTGAATCCAGCTACTGGCGCTGAACGAAATTGCTGCGGGTCAATGCGGACAGCGCGTTGGATAGAACGGCCAGTAACAAAGTCCTGACGCGAGATTGCGGTAACCGCACCGGGCACATTTCGGTTCATATAAACACCCGTCACGTTTGCTTCGGTAACATTCACACGCCGAATGTTGTCGCGAAAGATGCGATAAGCGGGCGTGTATACTTCCCTGGGGCCAAGTGGAAACCAGCCAACGCCTCCACCACCGACATTGATACTTACAGAAAAATTCGGGCCTCCCACAAACGCCACCAGGGCCGGTGCATACACGGGATGTCGAATTACCGTCGGCCCCGGAGTCCACGCCCATCCGCCTCGAATGTAGGCCCACCGCCCGTAGTGGAAGGGCGCAAAGCCCCAGGGAGCATCGTCGACCCACGTCCAGCCCCATGGGTCGCGCCATACCCATCGACCGTCATGATAGGGAGCCCACCCAGCAGAGACGCGGGGACGCCAGATGGGGCCATATTCGCTCTCCGGCTCCCATGACCCATATTGCGCCAGATCTTGATAGCCCACCATGTTTTCAGATACGTACTGGGGCGCGGGAGCGGACATCTCTTCTCGTTCGCGATCGTCGGCAAAGCGGTCAAAATCGTCGGGCGGATTCGCATCACGAAGGCTTTGCTGTTGACCATCACCAGTAAAGTACGCAGTCTGATTCGTACGAACCTGAAAGCTCTGTCCGTTTGCGGTTACTTCGGTCTCGCCTGTGCGTACCGTCACCATGGTCGCGTTCCGACCCGGGTCCGTATCGATTCGGTAGTCTCCTGGCCGGAGAAGGGTAATCGCGCCATTCGGTGTATCGACTTCCCAAATATCTTCACTTTCCAGCCCGCTAATTCGAACGCTCAACGATCCCTCGGTAAGTCGAATCTGCACAGTCCGGTCATCCAAATTCAGGAATCCGAAGTTCGTCTGGTGGGCAATCCGGATAAAGTTGGGCCCAATTGCCAACTCGGCGCTGGCTCCCTGATCCGCATACAGGTGATCGCCCGTTGAAAGTGGAAAGTTCAAGGTTGCCGCAGACCAATCTTCGGCGGTTCCGGGTTGAAAAGAAACCGCACCATTCAAATAGCTAAGCCTTGCGACACGCGACGGGGGATCCTGACAAAAAGCTGCGGCGGCCCACGCTGCCAATGCCCAAAGAATGATACTCGCCTTCATCCGATAGCTCCTAATCGGTCGTAAGCATGACACACTTTAGGGCTTAATTTTCTGAACACCCGATGAAAGTTTTCTCATTTTCGTTCTAAAGGTTTTCGTGTTTTCGTCCGACAGTCTGGCATGCGATGTCCAAAGTGTCTGAGTTGGATTGTGAGAAGGAAAAATCGCAGAAGCGTGCGCGACGCGGTATTTCGAGCGATCAGTCGGTACCCGTATACATGTGGTGCATGCCGCTATCACTTCTATTCGTCGTATCGCCACGTGCCGGCCCAGGTGATTGCGGAAAATGAGGCGTCGCTCGATTCCGTTCGCATTGCTTGTTCCTGGGGGTTGATGAAATAAGCCCGCTCGGGTATACTGAATCCTGGCGAGTAACGAAGCATGACCGTTGAGTCTGCTCCCTTCTCGTGGGAAAAGATCAAAATGCAAGCTATTATCGAAGCCGGCGGGAAGCAGTACCGCGTTCAATCGGGTGACGTACTGCGCGTTGCCTCCCTGGCGGGCGAGATTGGGTCGGAAGTGGAATTGGGCCGCGTGCTCGCGGTGTTCAAGGGGGAAGGCGACGTAGTTACCGGAAGCAACGCCGGTTCCGCCAAGGTAAGGGCGACGATTTCTGCAAATGGCCGCGGAAAGAAAGTGATCGTCTTTAAATTCAAGCGCAAGAAGCAGTACAAGCGCACCCAGGGCCATCGGCAGGATTACACCGAAGTGAAAATCGGCGACATCGTCGTCTAAGTCGGCGAGAAAAACGGATGGCACACAAAAAAGGTTTAGGCAGTTCCAAGAACGGTCGCGATTCAAATGCGCAGCGGCTCGGGGTGAAGGTATTCGGAGGGCAATTGGTGCCAGGCGGGTCGATTATCGTTCGGCAGCGCGGCACACGCCTGAAGCCCGGTTTGAACGTCGGGTTGGGTAAGGACGATACTCTCTTCGCCAAAGTCACCGGCATCGTCGAGTTCCGTGATCGAGGGCGCATGGGCCGATTTGTGGAAGTGAAAGAACCCATCGTTTAGCTCTCTTCATTGTTCATAGACGAAGTCAAGATTTTAGTAAAAGCTGGCGACGGTGGAAACGGATGTCTCGCTTTCCGGCGTGAGAAATACGTACCTCGCGGAGGCCCATCCGGCGGCGATGGCGGCCGAGGTGGGGATATCACGATAACTTCCAGTAGAGACGAGAGCACCCTTCTACAATTTCGATTTAACCCAGAGCACAAGGCTCAGCGCGGTCGTCACGGCGAAGGAAGCAACTGCAAAGGGAACGACGGCTTCTCGGTTGAACTCAAAGTGCCCATTGGAACTGTGGTTTATGACGAGGCTACCGGGGAGCGACTCTTCGATTTCACGGAAGAAGGGCAGATGTTTCGCGCTGCTCGGGGCGGCAGAGGCGGGCGAGGGAACGCTCGCTTCGTCTCGGCTACTCACCAGGCGCCGACTGAACATGAAGAAGGCCGCCCAGGCGAAGAAAAGCATCTCCGTCTGGAACTGAAGCTTCTCGCCGACGTCGGGTTGGTC
>JAVHMZ010541008.1:0-13565 GCA_034782995.1 Amazona versicolor
GTGTTACCATGCTCCCAGAACCGATGCGTCTGGCCATAGCTTTCTTGCTGCTCGCCTGCGCCCTTGGCGCGGCGGACTACTCGGGAACTTACAAGGGCGATGCGAGTGTCTCCGGGGAGAAGGTAGAAAACACGCTAGTGATGAAAGTGAAAAGCGGCGCTCTTACTGGAACATTGCAAAATCAATTTGGCACGCTTCCTCTTCAGGGCGGCGCAATCGACGGACAGGATTTCTTCTTCTTTGTCGTCGTCAAAGATGAAGGGGAAGATTTCCGGATGATTTATCGCGGCCACATTTTCGAAGATGAGATTCAGTTTCGTATTGAGGCCGGGGAACGCCAGATTGATCTGATTGTGAAAAGGGTCGGGGCGCAAACGTAGGAGAACATGCGCTAATGAATGTTCGGATCCGCAAGAGGCGCAAGCTTCGGCGTAGGCTGTGACAGCCAGGCAACAATCTGTAGACCGTCCACACGCAATTCGTTTGAAACGATTACCTTTCTTCTGAGGTCGAATGGCCCGAAGCTAACCGCTTGCTTGATGTTATTCAAGTCTTGGGGGGTCCATTTAGCGGAAATTCGAAGGTCTCGAATAGCCAGGAATGAGTGCGGAAGCATGGGAAACTGCTGGGGGTTGCTTCCAGGTACACCGGCCGAGAAAAAGCCTGCCGGTGCGCCTGGAAAATACCAGTTCGGCAGGTTCAAAAGCGTATTGTTGAGCCAGTTGCGAGTGATACTCACAATGCAGTAGCGGAAGGAAACGTTCCAGCTCTCTGATGTGCTCTGTATATTCGTCTTCGGAAGTTGTTCCAGCAGAACACGATCCAGGAAAACGCGCTGATTCACCGGCCCCGCGGCTCGCGTCACGTTGAGAGTTCCAGCATCGATCAGTGTTGCCGTGGGAATGTTTACTTTGGCCGCAATTGGGACTGCCTGCACGCTGGATTTGAACGCGGGTTGAGAATTCAAGCTGATTAACGCGGATCGTAACTTTGCGCTATCGGCCAAGCTGCCGCCAGACCGGGAGACTACCTGCGCGCGTACAGGATCAGCCTCTTTGGCCGACACCTCCGGGGCACTAGCCGCTAAAGCCGATGCGGGGCTCGCAAAGTTTGCGGCAAGAAGTGGTTTCGCCGCGGTAAAGCCAAATGCCGATTTCGCGTCTATGGCCGTTCGCACCTGAAGATGTAATTGAGCTGGCGTAGCGGCGGAAGGAGCCAAGCGGATGGCCCCTTGATTCACCAGTTGCAAACCTCCCAGCTTGCTGAACTGAGTGGAAGCCGCGGGCCGAATTTGGGTTTGGCCAATGGAGAACGGCTGCCAGCCGGCGCTTGTCTCATTGAACCAATCATTAGGTGTTGATTTGCAAGGGTAATAGTTCAGCGTTGGATCCTCCACACTTCCTTTCGCCGCCTGCAAGAAGTTAAACTGCGCATCCAGAAGCAGTTTGTAGGCTGGATTCGTGGCGACATCCGCGGACGCGCCGGAAGGCGTTGCCCCGAAAATGAGTGCCTCGTAGACGCTGTGAATTTCAAACCCCGAGTCCTGATAGGTTAAAGCATCGGAAGATGGCGCCACGTCACACACTCGCGAAAAGGTCTCTTCTGCGATCTGCGGATCATAAGGGCCATTCGGCTGTGCGGCCGGTTTAAAGTCGCTGGGGCTGAGTGCGACGCCGGGCCAGGCCATCTGCATAACATTACCGCTCGCCGGTTTTACTAGCCCGAGCAAAGAATCGTGAAGAGTCGCAAAAACGTCTGTGATATTTGGCATTTCTCGCTCCTAGTCAATACCTGATTTTTTTGATTGGAGAGCGGGCGGGGTTAGGTGCCCGCCCGCTGTTCCCGCGTTGTCCGGTTTACGCGGGCGGGCATAGCGCTAAAAGTTGACCGATAGTTCCGATGATCTGTACACCAGGAACAATGATCGAAGCGCCAGCGAAGGACGAAGTGAAGGTCTGTTTGGAATGAGAGCCGGAATAAGATCCGCCGATTGAAAACGGCCCGATGCCAACGCTCCCTCCGCCTGTGGTTGCCGTTTTCAGGAAGTCAAAATCGCTTTTTGCCCAATCCGCTTTGATTTGGACATTTCTTGCCACCACAAACGCAGTCGGCAGCACAGGCATGATAGAGGTCTCCTGCCCCTTTTTCGTGCCGTTGGAGATTTTGCCCTTCTTGTACAAGTTCTGCAGATTCCAGCCAAGCGTTTGCAAGATTTGGAATTCCAACCAAGCACGCCGCATCGTCACCATGGTGTATTCAAACGAGACTTGGAAGTTCTTGGTTTCCGTGCTGGCATGTTTCGATTCTTTGGAGTGTCCGGCCGAACCGCCGATGGAGAAGATGCCTAAGCTGAACCCAGCCGAGCCGCCAAACGATGTAAAGTCTGAACTGCTGCTGCTGGTGCTTGTGCCGGATTTCGCTGAGATGGCGGTCCATCCGCTGGACGAATCGCGGCTGTACCAGTCAGAAGGCAAAAGCGACGAGCGATGCACCAATGGCGCCTGGCCTGTTCCCGTTTCCTCAAGCACAACTCCATAACCGTCAAACAGCACTTTGGCCTTGTTGAAGGCTTTGCTCAGGGCATTTTGGGAGCTGGTGTTCATAATCGCTAAATTCTGTTCCACCTTGTCAGCAAACCCTGACCGCCACTTGTCGTAAGCAGCTTTCACTGGAATCTGAAGCGTGGGAGCCACCAAGGGCCAAGTAGTCTTGCCGTTGGGGGTGTCCTGCGCCGCCAGGTAAGCGGCTAGATAGGCTTGCCGGGCGTTTTGATAAGCACCTTGATTGTCCAGGTAGTCGCGGTAAACCTGGCTCTCAACAACTTTATCGGTCAGCGCTCCCGTATCCGGGTCTGCAGTCTGCACGGTGCGGTATAGAAATGCATGAGCATCATCCAACTGCTTATCAATTGTGGGGTTCGGCGGCTGTTTTGGAATTTGAACGTTGTCCATAATGTCGCCATACACTTTGCTGATTTCGTTGCCGCTGTCCTCAAAAAGCGCGGAGAGTTTGGGGGCCATATCCACAAGGCGAGCGGTGTTCAGGGCAGCGTCTTGACTGCCGTTCAAATTGCCCGGTGTCCACGGGTTTCGGAAGTCATTGGGATTGATAGCCATTCCCGGCTTCATCAGAGAGAGCACTGTTGTTGCTCCTGGGGCGAGAGGTTTTCCGCCCGGCTCTGCTTTGGTAACTGAGTTGAATATTCCGTCGTAAATCTGTTGAACCAGATTTGTTGCTTCTTGCTGTGTCATCTCACTGCTCCTCGGTTTGAATTCGTGCTGCTGAAATCGGGCTCATCGGCTCTGTTCCAGCGCAAGTCTCACGCTCGCGCCGCAGGCATTGGAAATCCATCACGAACTGATTCGTATGTTTTGTTTTCCCAATCTGCGAGCGTCGATATTCCGTAGTGAAAGGAGTAGAGACAGCGTTTCAACTTTGTTACGGCAAGTGCTTATGGAGCGAGGTATAAGGAATACGCGCTTATCACGTTAAGGCGAGCAGTTGCTCCGCATTCAGAGCGCCTTCGGGCGTATCTTCATGCTTGAAAAATACGTAGAGGTCTTTTCCCTCGCTGAGCAATTTGCGCGCGTTTTCCGCAATGCGGTTCACGTCGCCGGGCAGGTAGTCGGGCTTGCGCAGCCGGAAGTAGACAAACTCAGCCGTCACCACTTCCGGCACCTCCAGGTTTTCTGACTCCGCAACGCAGAGCGCTGCCCCTTTATTGCGCAACGTGCCGTACGTATCGTTGTTCAACCACGATGCGTGGCGAAACTCGAAGGCATAGCGCAGATCGGCGGGAAGGAACTCGAGATACTTGCTTAGGATCTGATTGTCACAACGAAATGCCGGCGGCAATTGAAACAGAATTGGACCCATTCGTTTCGCGCTGCGCAAAGGATCGATGGCTTTCAGAAATACATCCGTGAACTGCTCCGCATCCTGTAGCTTGAGTATGTGTGTAATCTTCATGTGCGCTTTTGGGCAGAACAAAAATTCCGGCGGCGTGCTTTCCACCCATTTCGTTAACGTAGAAGCTGCGGGAAGAGCGCGAAATGTATAGTTCACCTCAACGCAGTTCAGCCTGGATGCGTAATGCGAAAGAAATTTCGCGGCGGGCAGCTTAGGGGGATAGAAGTTAGGCTTCCAAGACGCATATGCAAAACCGGAGGTGCCTGCAAACAGGTGTGCCACACGTGCTAATCTATCGCAACAACGCTATGGGCCCCCGGTTTTTCGCAATATTTGCACTGGCCGTTTCCTCAGTTTGGAGCGCGCCGAAGATTACCACTCCACAAGAAGCGCTCGGCTTCAACGTCGGTGACGATTACCAGCTAGCCAATTACACCCAGCTCTCCGCCTGGTGGCAAAAAATGGCCAAGGAAAGCGACCGCATGAAGCTGGTCAGCATCGGGCAAACAGAGGAGGGCCGGCCTCAATACATGGCGATCATTACCTCCCCCGCCAACCACAAAAAGCTTGAACACTATCGAGAAATTTCACGCAAACTGGCGCTCGCTCAGAACCTGACGGATGATGAGGCTCATGCTCTAGCCCGCGAAGGAAAGGCCGTGGTTTGGATCGATGGCGGACTCCACGCTTCCGAAGTTCTCGGCGCGCATCAGTTGATGGAGTTTGTTTACGAGATGAACACCAAGACTGACCCGGAAACCATGCGCATCTTGGACGACGTAATCATCCTGGCTGTTCATGCCAATCCGGATGGCATGGAACTGGTAAGCAACTGGTACATGCGGGAAAAGGAACCCACCAAGCGCAGGGTAGGTTTCAATGACGTGCCTCGGCTTTGGCAGAAATACATCGGCCATGACAATAACCGGGATTTCTATATGTCGAACATGAAAGAGAGCACGAATATGAATCACGTGCTTTATCTGGAATGGTTCCCGCAAATCATGTACAACCATCACCAGACGGGGCCTGCGGGAACTGTCTTGTTCGCGCCGCCGTTCCGGGATCCATTCAATTACAACTATGATCCGCTCGTCCCAGTGGAGCTGAATCTGGTGGGCGCCGCGATGCATAGCAGGTTTGAAGCGGAAGGCAAACCGGGAGCCACCATGCGCAGCGGCGCCGCATACTCCACCTGGTACAACGGCGGGCTGCGAACCACCACATACTTTCACAACATGATCGGGCTGTTGACGGAGACGATTGGAAACCCAACGCCAATCGAGATTCCCCTGGTTCCGGACCGGCAACTGCCGAAAGGCGACTTGCCATTTCCCGTGCCTCCCCAAACCTGGCACTTCCGCCAATCGATTGATTACTCGATGACCGCCAATCGAGCGGTGCTGGATTTAGCTTCGCGCTTCCGTGAGACCTTCCTTTACAACATCTATGTAATGGGAAAGCATTCCATCGAACGCGGCAATAAAGATAGCTGGACCATTACACCGAATAGAATCGAAGCCGTGCGGGAAGCCGCGCAGAAGGAACGCGCCAGCGACCGTGCAGCAACGGATGCGGCAAGAGCGGCTCCTTCACCGGCGGATCGAAACGAGTTCTTTAACCAGAACGGAGCGGGCGCTGTTGCTGCGAAATTTTACACGCAAACTCTTCACGACCCCGCGATGCGCGATCCGCGCGGCTACATTGTTCCCGCTGACCAGCCGGACTTTCCGACTGCTACGAAATTCATCAACACCTTGATAAAGAACGGAATCACCATTCAGAAGGCAACTTCTTCCTTTACCGTCGCCGGGAAGCAATACCCGGCAAATTCTTGGGTCGTAAAGACGAATCAAGCGTTCCGCCCCCATATTCTGGATATGTTTGAGCCGCAGGATCACCCAAACGATTTCCAGTATCCGGGCGGCCCTCCGATTCCTCCTTATGACGTGACAGGTTACACGCTGGCTTACCAGATGGGCGTGAAGTTTGACCGCGTTCTCGAGGCCTTTGATGGGCCTTTTCAAACCGTCACAGGTCTGCAAAATCCGCCACCCGGCAAAGTGTCCGGTTCCGAAAAGCCAGCGGGATATCTCATCAGCCATGAAGTGAACGACTCGTTCATCATCGTGAATCGCTTGCTGAAAAATGGCGATGAGGTGTATTGGATGAAGCAGCCGGTCACGGTCGCTGGCCGCACCATGGGTGCCGGAACGATGTATGTTCCGGCCCGTGGTCAGACGCGCGCGGTAATAGAGAAGGCGGCTTCGGAACTGGGAGTAAGTTCCGAAGGCGTAAGCGCACGGCCGGCGGGGGATGCCTATAAATTGAAGCCGGTTCGTATTGGCCTTTGGGATCAGTACGGCGGCTCGATGACTTCCGGTTGGCTCCGTTGGATTTTCGAACAATTCGAGTTTCCGTTTGAAAATGTATATCCCCAAACCTTAGACGCGGGTAACCTGACTGCCAAATACGATGTGCTTGTATTTCCCAGCGGCGCCATTCCGCAGCAGGGCGGCGGTGGACGCGGACGCGGCGGACGCGGTGGCGGCCAGCCTGCGCCCGAGTCAGTTCCGTCGGAGTTCCGTCCTTGGCTTGGCCGCATAACCGCGGAGAAGACTATTCCCCAGTTGCGCAAGTTCGCCGAATCCGGCGGCACCATTGTTACGATTGGCGAATCCACTAACCTGGCGCAGTTCTTTGGTCTGCCGGTGAAAAATGCTCTAGTCGAAAAAGCGCCGGATGGCACCGAAAAGCCTTTGCCGCAGGAGAAGTTTTATGTCCCTGGCAGCGTGCTTCGCGCCAGTGTAGACAATACAAACCCCGTTGCTTACGGAATGCCTGACAAGGTAGATATGTTCTTCGAGAACAGTCCTGTATTCCGCTTAACTCCAGATGCCGGCACGAAGGGATTGAAGCCGGTTGCCTGGTTTCCCACTGCTACACCGCTGCGAAGCGGGTGGGCCTGGGGCCAAGGCTATTTAGAAAACACTGTCAGTGTTGCCGAGGCACCGGTCGGCGAAGGAAAGCTATTTCTCTTAGGGGCGGAGGCGGCCTTCCGCGGCCAGCCTCACGGGACCTATAAGCTGCTCTTCAACTCCATTTATTTTGGTTCCGCAAAGTAACTGGAGCGTTACGGAAATACCGGCGTAAACGGCATCATCCGCAGCATTCCGCCCCGCAGCCATAAGTTGGCGTGAATGCTGCGCAACACCGGAACGGCCGCGATTCGGCTTCGAACAATAGTCTCCGGGTTGTCCTGCGAAAACAGCATCTCCAGAATGTTTCGCTTCGGCGGGTAAATTACCAGATTCACACCTTCTTTCTCCGGAATATTTGCCTTACGTTTTACCAATTGAATTGCCCGATCAATGCCGCCGAGTTCGTCGACTAATCCGTTTGCTTTTGCTTGGTCTCCGACCCAAACCCGTCCTTGGGCAAGCGGTTCGATTTCTTCAAATTTTCGCTTTCGCGCGGCGGCCACCTTGGTGACAAAAGAACGGTACTCATCATCGATGCCTTCGCGCAGCTTTTGTCGTCCCGCTTCGTCCAAAGGCTCATAATCGGAATCGATTCGCGCGAAACGGCCCCGGCTTAGCGACTCCTTGTCGATACCCAACTTGTCATACAGCCCGTGAAGATTCGGCTTTCCGAACACAACTCCGATAGACCCGGTTAGCGTCCCCGGATACGCCACAATCGGGTCGCCGGTCATGGCCATGTAGTAGCCTCCGGACGCGGCGGTATCGGACATGGAGATCACCACCGGCTTTTTTCGGCTGAGTTGATTCATGGCGCGCCACATATCGTCTGAGGCCGTGCTTTCGCCGCCCGGCGAATCAATGCGGACGATCGCGGCTTTTATGGAAGAATCGTCCTGAATCTTATGAAGTATCTTGTTGAAGTGTTCGCTTTCAAGGCCGGTCGTTTCAGAAGAAGAGTCCGGATCTCCGCGCGTGATGTCTCCTTCGGCGGTGATAAACGCGATTCGCTGCTTTCCCCCCAAGCCTACGCTGGATTCAGCAACTTTTGCATACTCTCGCCCGGCGATTGTCTTGATATTGCCGGACTTTAATGCATTTTTCAGGTCACCGTACATTTCGTCTTCAAACTTCACCGCGTCCACCAAACCTTTCTGCAGCGCTTGAGAAGAAAGGAATGGGCCTTCGTCGATAATTGCCCGCACTTGCGGCACCGGCTTCTTTCTGCCCTCCGCCACTGTCTGCAAAAGATTACCGTAGAGATCGTCCAGCACGGCAGAGTAGACTTCCCTGGTTTCCGGGCTCATGGAAGAGCGGGTAAACATATCGCCGAAGTCTTTATATTTGCCGGCATGCTCTACATCCACCTGCACACCCACTTTGTCCAGGGTCCGTTTGAAATACATCAATTCGAAACGCAAACCTTTCAAATTAAGCAGATCCTCAGGAGACAAATAGATTCTGGTGCAGGCAGTTGCCAGGTAGTAATCTTTTGTCCCGGGCGTCTTCAGATATGCATAAACAGGCTTGCCGGATTTCCGGAACTGCTCGATATCAGCATGCAGCTCCTGCAGTTTCCCCCAGGCAATTTGCGGATTAGAGGGCTCGAGAACAATTGCCTTAATGCGGGAATCAGCGGCGGACTTCCGCAAAATGGACCATATGTTTTCTACCGTAAGTACGCTCTTGCCGCCAAATACGGGGAAGTTATATTCCAGCGGAGGACGCTCCGGAATCTCGCCATCTAACCGCAACAACAATGTGGAGCCATCGGCCACAGTGACCGGCTTTTCGCGTGTTCTTCCGAAAGAATAGATAATCGCGGCAACTGCAATCACCGCGACCAAAACCGTTAGAATAAAGCCGGCCATCAGCCCGAGCAGGAATTTCAGCACGTCTGAAAGTAACACGCCAATTGCTATACTTGGCAGGTTGTTACAGACCTCTGACAGAACAGTGGCTGCCACGGCCTCGCGTGCGCAGATTGGGGTCGCCGTCGTGTGTCCTATGGCGAATGAATCCGGCTCCGCGGTGGAGTTCGTTCGTCAAGTCCTAGAGCAGTGCGAAGGTTTTCGTTGGGTTCGTTTTTTCGTTATTTTAGATCGCGCCAGCAAAGACGACACGCTTCAGCTTTTGACGTCCTACGCGACGGTGGAAGGCCGCCTTACCCCAGTTTGGGCGCCGGAGAACCGTTGCGTTGTAGATGCCTACAAGCGTGGGTACACAGAGGCAATTGCCTCCGGAGCCGATTGGGTGCTCGAAATAGATGCAGGTTTCAGCCACCACCCTGACGATATTCAGAAATTTTTCCGCAAAATGGAGGAGGGATACGATTGCGTTTTCGGCACCCGATTCGCATACGGCGGGCGGATTGAGAGCAGCTCCGGTAAGCGGGCAATTCTAAGCCGTGGCGGAACGTTTCTTACGAATTTGTTAATAAGGACCCGCTTGACGGACATGACCAGCGGTTTTCAGTTATTCCGGCGTGAAATTCTGGAAAAGATTTTGGCAAAAGGCATCTATTCCCGCGGGCCATTTTTTCAAACGGAGATGAAAGCCTACTGTTTGAACCTTCGCGTCGCCGAGGTTCCGATTGTTTACTCCATGGCGAGCCATAAAGTTGCCATGGGTTCTATTCGGGAATCGTTCCGCCAACTGGGCCGCCTGCTCGCCTTGAAACGGGCGGGCAAACTGCCACTATAATTGTGCAGGTGGCGGTGTGAACTCGGTATTAGTGGTGGATGACGATCCGGATTTACTTCAATTCATCGCGATGACGCTAACGCGTAGTGGAGTGAAAGCGCTGGCCGCGCATTCCGGGGATGAGGCATTGCGCATTTTCCGCCGGAGACAGGGCGAAATTCGGCTTCTCCTGACCGATATTGTAATGCCTCACGCGTCGGGAATCGAATTGTCCGCATCCATCGCAAAACTCAATCCGAAGTTAGAAGTCGTCTATATGACTGGCTACAAAACAGACCATTTGGACCAATTCGGCGACGCTCTAAAGGGTCACGAAATTCTAGGAAAGCCGTTTACTCCCGCTGAGCTGCTTCAAGCAGTCAGCAGATCTCTGAAACAGGTTCGCGGAGCTGCATCCTGAAGGCGGGAACTATTTCGGCAGAGAGTAAGCAAAATCGTAGTAATGTTTTCCGTTTTCAATACGAATGTTCATTTTTCCAGAAAGACCGGTGAGATCGCCTGTTGCTGAGTCGGGAACGACTCTCACATCCAACACCTGACTACCGCCGCGCATGGACCCGCTATGTTGCATTACGAAAGTGCCGCTATGTCCATCCAGTTTGCCAGTAAACTTTTCGATCGCAACGTAGACTGCGGAACCTTTCACCGAAGTGACAGCCGTTAGCATTTCGACGTTACTTGTTCCATCTAAACCGCCGGAAAACTTTTTATTTAAGGAGAGGTGTCCGATAGCCGGATCTTTTGTGGCCGGAGCTGGTGAATCCAGATTTGTGGTTATTTCAAAGGTCCCCTTTGTGGACGCAGCACCGGGTGTTTGCCCGAATAACGGCAAAGCCAGACTAAGGGTCGCAAGTAGCATGCATCTCATTTTTTCCAATGTTTAACACAGCCCATGAACTACACGCGTATGAGTTTGCTGTGTCCGTGAATTCTTGCATCCGCTAGAGCGAGGAATTTACTTGTTTGCGATGAATGAACTTTCATTTGGCTCAGCAAATGCTGCTCATAAGTCAAAGGACGGAATTAAATGAAAACCTTTTTAACTACTTTATTCTTAGGGGCGGCGTTGACCGCGCCAATTGCTGCTCAAGCGGTGAGCGTAAGAATTTACGACCGGGATCATCGCGATTACCACGTGTGGAATGACGGCGAAAATCGCGCGTACCGCCGCTGGCTTGAAGAGCGCCACGAACAAAATCGGGAGTGGGCCCGAGAAAATCGGGCTCGCCAACGTGAATATTGGCGCTGGCGTCATGACCATAGTGACGCGGTCCTTTTCCCTCGTTAACAGTAAAGGCCAGGTTATCCTGGCCCTTTTCATTTAGACTGAGGAAGTGAAAAAACAACTTCTCCTCAGTGCCTTGTTTTGCGCTGTGAATGCCGTTGGACAGGTAAAATCGTTTGTTGGCCGATGGGACATTGACATTACCACCAGCCAGGAAACTTATCCCGATTGGATGGAAGTTGTGGATGCGCCAAACGGCCCTCAGGTGAGAATCCAACCTCGCGGTGGCGCAGTTCGGCCAGCCATAGAAACGAGAATGGACGGGACGAAACTGGTGATTACGTTGGCCGCCGCTACGGACAGGCAGCCTGCGACGACCTGGGAACTGACGGTAGAGGGCGATAAGCTCGGCGGTACGCAAAAGCGAGGAGATGCTACTGCGGAGATTAGTGGTGTGCGGGCTCCCATTCTTAATCGGCCAGAACCGAAGAAATGGGGATCGGAAGAGCTGCTCTTCAACGGAAAAGATCTTTCTGGTTGGGAGCCTCTTACTCACCCGGAGAGCAGCCACTGTGCTGTAAAGAACGGAGAGTTGATCAATGAAGCGCGTGGGTCAAATCTGAAAACGACCCGCAAATTTAATGATTTTCAACTTCACATTGAATTCATGTGCCCTGAGCACTGTAATAGCGGAATCTACTTGCGCGGGCGTTATGAAATTCAGGTCGGCACCGAAGGCGGAACACTGCCTTCTCATGAGATGGGGGCGATTTATGGATATAAGGCGCCGTCTGTTGACCTGCCGATGGGAAACGGCGAATGGCAGGCTATGGATATCACACTAGTCGGACGCACCGTGACCGTGGTGAGAAACGGTACGACGATCCACGATCACGCTGAACTGGCGGGAATCACAGGCGGCGCACTGGACAGCCGTGAAGCCGAGCCAGGTCCGTTTTTCTTGCAGGGTGATCACACCGGCGGTCTGCGCTTCCGAAACATCAAAGTGAAAGCCGCCCAGCGCTGATGTAAGCAGCATTACTGCTCGGCTTTTCGAATATCCTCCGCGGTGATCAGCTTGAGATCGCGCGAAACCTCTTTATTAGAGCTAACCTGCACCTGCTCTCCCAACCGCGCTAAGCTTTCGTTCTCCGTGAGGAGACCTGGATTGAAATTGCCGATGTTTTCTACCGCATACAGCCGAAATTGGCCTGGTGGCAAGGTGACGGAATATCTGCCAGGCTGCTTGGCGGCGTCAGGCCAGTCGCTGACTGTCGAAAATTGACTGACAAACACGGCGTACACTTTGACAGGTGGAAGAGTTGAACTAGCACTCTGTATCAACCCAGAGACGCTCCCGCGCGCAGAGCTCACGTGAACTTCAAGCGGTCCTGTGGCACCAGCTTTCAACAGAAAGTCTGGGCCGTCGGTACTCTCCCCGGCAACTGAGACTGACTGCACAAATCCGCCATTGCCCGAGAACGTTACATGATACTTTCCAGGTGTTACCGCCCGAAACATAAAGGTATTATCCTGATTTACTTCGGCCTGCGTTTGGAATCCTAACTCCTCCAGCCGGCTCAAGAGGATTCGTCCTACGCTCGCATTGGGCGTTCCAGTTATAGAATCCTTGGCCGGATCGACACTGATAACTCCCGGCAACGGCAGGGGCGGGGTAGCTTGAACGTTTACAAACAACGGCTCTTCTTTCACCTCAATCGGCTGCGCAGCCAGAATGTTTCGGTCTCGGCCCTGCGATGTTACGCGAAGTATATAGCGGCCCGCGGGAACGGACTTAATCCGCGCGGGACCGCTGGGCGGCAGCATGCTGGAATGGCCGCTTTCTGCAATGCGGGATTTACCGTCATCCGTCAGCAGAGAAACGATAACGGGTCCTGCTCTATTGGACGCGACACCCGCCACTGCTACGGTTACAGTGGTCGCCGTCTCGGCCGTCATGTGAAAGTCTATGCTTTCTAACGGCTGCCCCGGAGAGACCCTGAGTGCAAGAGCGGAATTCAAATCTCTGGCGCTCGGATAATATTGCGTCCGATATGCTAGTTGCCCCGGCAAGTCCGCGTCGGGAGGTGCAAAAGGCCGAGCTTGCAGGTACGGCGAATTGCAGAAGATTTCCAGGTAGTACTTTCCAGGAGCAATTGGACTCATCCGATACTCGCCGGACGAGTTGGCGGTCGCACTTTGAGTCGCGTTCACCGCAATCACCGAACGGGACAGCAGTGTCAGGCGGCATCCGGTGATGGGATCTCCATCTCCGTCAACGACGTGTCCGCTGATTGATCCCGCAGGCGTCATCTTCAGCTCTACTCCGCGCTTGGCTTCTCCAGGGCCTAATGGGACAGATGCAATCGCCGCTGGAGCCGCGAATGAGGGCGGGTAATCCGGATGCTGTGCTTGCAAGAAATACGTTGCGGGGGCAAGCTGATCGAACAAAAAGCTTCCGGAGCCATCGGTCACAGCTATGCGCCCGGGTTGTCCTAAGTGAACCTGCGCCTTTCGAATGGGAGCGCCAGTAAGCGAGTTGATCACGGTTCCAGATATAGAACCTCTCGTCCCCGTATACTCGGGTTGCGCTACCGTTTGCGATCCGTCCGGACGCGTCACTCGGCGTGTATTGGCTCCTTGCCATGCAAACCATAGGGCGAGCATCGCAAGCAGGGAAGCAGTCATTGGGGACCTGCAATGACGCGTAGACTAAGCGTTTCTACTGCGCCTTCCTTCAACTCAGC
>JAVHMZ010541114.1:0-13560 GCA_034782995.1 Amazona versicolor
CGAGGAGATCTTCGAAGCGTACCCATTGATCGGGGCGCTAGCAAAAATGTACGGTGCTCTCACGTTCATGCTCGAGCATCCGAGTGAGATCGATTCGTATCTCAAGGATCAGGACGATCGGTGGGAAGCATTCAAAACGAGCAATGCGCTTCCACCTGATATGATCGAGCGCTTCGAGCGCGCTAAGCGCGAGCTAAGGTGCCGAGGTGGAAGTATAATTATTCCGTACGGAGATGCCGATAAAAGATCAGTTTGAGTCTAATCACGATCAGCGTCATGCACATCCTGAAAGCACCTTGGAAGGCTGCCCTGACGCTATTCGGGAACACGCTCTCGACACTTTCGGTACCGAAGCCAAGGCGCTGCATTGGTTCCACCGCGCGAACCACCTTTTCGGTGGGAAAACCCCTCTGGAGGCCCTCGCAACGGAACCGCACGCAGTAGCGCGCCGCTCAGCGCTTGCTGCGTGATTTGGCCTTGGCCGCTCCACCGGGCGTGACGATGACCTTCGGATCCAGTATGTAAGGAACTCCGGCGGATGTATACGCGAAGATGGCGTAGTAGGCGCCAGCAGTCGTACTCGCAACCCGAACCGTAGCGGTCGCGACGCCGCTTGAGTTGCTCTTATAGTAAGTGGGACTACCCGATCCGAAAATGACATTGCTCGGGTCATTTGGGAACACGATCCAAAAATAGCCATTCGTACCGAGATTCGCTACGGTCCATTGGATCGTCGTTCCGATCGGCATGGAGACGGTCGCTTGACCCGCGTTGTCCAGGGTGAAGTTGCTCCCGGAAATGGTCGCGGCAATCGAACAAGTGCCCGCGCTGTTGCACGTTACGGCCGTCAGGGGCCTGCAGACCACGGGGAGCAAAAGCAGCATCGACAGCATGAGATTCTTCATTTATCCCTAATCCTCCAATTCCTTCGCGTTAATGTCCGGGCAGGCTTTCGATCCATCTTCGGTAGGCAGGATCGTCATGCAAGTTCGCGAGCTCCGGCTCTTTTTCAATCGAGGATAAAGAATAACCTGCTTTTGCGGAAGCCGCAAGATAATTCACCGCGTCTTTTCGTTTTCCGCATAAATTCGCGGAAAGCGCGGCCGTAAACAGCACAGTGGAGTCCTTGGGCGAAATCTTGAGAGCCTGCGCTGTCAGGCTAAGTGCTTCGCGGGTGTTGCCTAAATGAGCTTGATAGAGGCCCATGCTACTTAGCAGATCGGAATTATTGGGAGCAACGGCTAACGAAGCGCGGGCGTGTTCCAAAGCTTTTTCATAAGCACCGTTGGCCTTGGCCCGCAATGCGGGAACCAAACGGTAGCTGTCGCCCAGATTCCGCCAGAAGTCGTGGTTGTCAGGGGCCAGGTTCACGGCGTGTTCCATGGCTTCGGCCGCTTCCTGGTATCGACCCAGGTACATCAATGCCGATCCCAGGTTGGAATAGGCATCGACGTTTGGCTCCAACCTCAAGGCGTTCTGGAGCAAGGGAACAGCCTTGTCATACTCCGCCATTTCGACATAGATACCGCCGAGGTTGGCGCCCCATTCCGCGCGATCGGGAGCAAGGTCAAGCGCTTTGCGGTACATGTCAGCGGCTTTTTTCCGGTCGCCCCGTTTCTCCGCGATCCAGGCGATGCCGCCGTAGCCGAGCACATTGCCGCGCTGGTTGCGCAAGACCACGTTGAAGGCGTGCTCGGCAAGATCCAACTGCCCGTATTTTCCGTAGGCCACGCCCAACTGGAAGTAGCAATTCATGCAAGAAGGCTCAATCTCGATGGCTTTCCTGGCTTCAGCCACAGCCAGATCGGAATGGCCGGTCAGCCGATGAATCACGCCCATGGTCGAATGCACCTGAGCGAGGCGTCCGTTCAAGCTGATCGCCTTCTCGCCGTTCTTAACCGCTTCCTTTACCCATCGCGGATCTTTGGTCATCTCATACTTGGAGGCGTAGGCCTCCCCCAGACCCGCGTAGGCCAGAGCATATTCCTGGTCTTTGGCCAGAGCCTTTTCGAAAAGGTCGATGGACTGATCGACATTCTTCAGACTGCCCGCCCGGAGATAGCCGAGCCCTTGCTCGTAGTATTCGAATGCGCCGGGCTCGGTCGAACTGGTACTGGCCACTTCGACGGAAACGGCGGAGGCGAGGGGCACCTCCAGCAGCGCCGCAATGCGGGTAATCGCCGCCGCGCGTAACGCCGGAAGCGTTTCAGCTTCGATGGTTGCGGACTTGAGCAGGTGCATATTCTTGGGATCGACCAGCTCGACGGTCAAGGAGACACCGTTCGGGGTGCGGTGGAAGTTCGCGACGAGAACGAGATTCGCGCCGACTTCGCGATAGGCCTGGCTCGGCGTCTTGATGTTCTTGACTTCGGAGGACGGAATGACCCAGAGCGCGTTCTTGGTGCTGGTTTCCATCTCGGCCAGATCGCCGCGGACCGTTTCGGAAAAGCCGGCGCAAAAGGCGGTATCGGCGGGGTCCGCGCTCTCGCTCTGGATGGGAAGCAGCGCGAGATGCCGGGTGGCTCCGGGGCTCAACGCCTGGCTGTGGGTGCGCCAGAGCGCGAAGGCGGCGATTCCAGCGAGAACGATCGTGCACGCGGCCAGCGAAACCCAGGGCCAGAAGCGAGGTTTCGACCGGCCTATGGAAGCGCGGAAAACCGCGGTCCCCGGCAAAGCTTGCAGTAATTCACCCGCGTTCTGGAAACGCATCGCGGGGTCGCTCGCGAGGCAGCGGCGGAAGATGGCGGTCCATTCCGAAGTTGCGGCGATGGCGGGCGTTGCAGGATTGGCCGAGCGTGCGTTGGGCCGCGCACCGGTAAGCATTTCGTGGAGCACGACACCGATGGCATAGATGTCGCTCGCGGGAGTTGAGATATCTTCGAACTGCTCGGGCGCCATGTAGGCGGGAGTTCCCGCGATGAAGCCCGATCGCGTGAGGTTTTTGTCGCCACTCGCGGTAGGCCGCGCCAAGCCGAAATCCATCACGCAGGCGCTGAGCCTCTGGTTCGCGTGCGCCACCAGCATAACGTTGGCGCTTTTGAAATCGCGATGGACGATGTTGTTTTGGTGGATCGCGTCGAGCGCGCTGACCATGTCACGGATGAGGGGAAGAGCTTCGGCTTCGGGAATGGGTCCGGCGCGCGAGATGCGGTGGGCCAGGGTTTCTCCCTGCAGAAACTCCATGGTGAGGAAAGGAACGTCAACGCCATCGGGACGCCGGTGATGGCCGATGTCGAAGATGCGGCCGATGTTGGGATGGGTGACGCGGCGCGCGAGATCGATTTCCCTTTTGAAGCGTGAAAGAAGAGCTTCCCCGGCGAAGACGGCGGGACGGAGCGTCTTGATGGCGACGACAACTTCGAGGTCGAGATCCTCGGCTTCGTACACTTCGCCCATGCCGCCGCGAGCGATGTAGCGTTTGACGCGGTAGCGTTCGCAAATTATTTCGCCCACCGCGAATTGGGTGGGTTCAGCGTTCAGAATCTCCGTTTGGTCAGGCGGAGGGTGAGTCGGAGTCAAAGCGGGAGTATTGAGAAAACTTCCGGCCTCATCGTGGCCGGCGAGCATTTGTTTGACTTCACCGCGGATTTCGGTATCGGCGTCAGTCTGTTGAGCGAGGTACTGCGAGCGATCTTTCGGATCGACCTCCGAAGCCGCGAAGAACAACGATTTGACTTTGCTCCAACCTTTCGAGTTCACGGCAAATTCACAATTCCCCGGGCGAAAGATCGCGCCATTTTCCGATTGCTAACCCGTCGATAGTCACGCGCCCGATGGCGACGCGAACCAGTTTCAACACCTTGCTATCGACTGCTTCCAGCATACGACGGACTTGTCGATTGCGACCCTCGGTTATTGTGATTTCCAAGTGGGTGTAGGCCGCGGAATCGCGAACGCGTTTGACGATGGCGGGGCGCGTGGGGCCGTCGCTTAAGTTGACGCCGGCGGCAAGACGCGCTAAATCTTCATCGCTTAGGCGGGTCGATGCCTTGACGAGATAGGTTTTCGGAACGTGGAAATCGGGGTTGGTCAAGCGCTCGGCGAAGTCATTGTCGTTGGTGAGGATGAGCAGGCCGCTGGTATCGAGGTCCAGGCGTCCGACGGGCGCGACCCAGATGCCGAGATCGCCGATGAGGTTGTAGACAGTGGGGCGGTTTTCCGGGTCTTTATAAGTCGTGAGGTAGCCCTTGGGTTTATAGAGCAGGATGTAGCGTTTTTGGGCGGATTTGAGGGGCTGGTTGTCGATGAGGACGCGGTCGTGGGTGGGGTCGACCCAGTGATTGGGGTTTTCGACGATGCGGCCGTTCACTTTGACGCGGCGCTGGTGAATCCAGGAGCGGGCTTCGGTGCGCGAGCCGATGCCGGCTTTGGAGAGGATGCGCTCGAGAGTTTTCACGGTTTCCCACAGGGTAGCTTTTCGGACAGTGAGAGCCAGACAAAACGCGACAATTGCACACGCCGGTGTTCGGTAAGCTTAGACGGCGAAATTGGCCGAAAGGACATACGTCGTGCATACAACGCTTCGTCTCGCGCTCATTCTATTCAGTGGAACGCTGGTGTTTCGAGCTACACCCCAGGTCACGGTTCCGCCCGTCAAATTTACCCTTCCGCCGCGCGATTTCGCGGTGAACCTCGGGCAATCCTTCGTCGTGGAAGGCGACTTCAATAACGACGGCATTCCCGATGTTTTTACGATCGACGATAACAATATCGGAAGCGTTTTTCTTGGTTCCGGCATGGGATCGCTGCTGCCGCCGAAGCAAGTCGCGTTAGCGGGATCCTCGATGGCGGCGGTCGCCGTGGACTTAAATGGAGACGGCAATCTGGACATGGTTTATTCGGATCAGTTCGGTATTTCGGTTTTGCTGGGGAAGGGGGACGGCACGTTCGTCAAGGGCGGGGATTTTTCCGCGAGCCTATGCTGCGGGGCCGTCGCGGTGGGGGATTTTAATAGAGACGGCAAACCGGATATCATCGCCCTCAATTCGAGCAGCGGGGCTTATTTGTATCCCGGCAATGGGGACGGCAGTTTTCAACGCGCGAAGCCGATCGCCACGCCGGTTCAAGGCCAGCCTTATTCCGTGTACACGGCCGACGTGAACGGGGACGGGAAGATGGACTTTATCGTTCGGGCTACGTCGGGAGTGGGCGACTCTACGCTTCTCACTTACTTGGGAAATGGGAATGGCACGTTTGGAACTCCTTTATCTACCGTGCTCCCGTTTTATGTGGTCGACCTTGCGCCGGCTGACTTCAATGGCGACCGCAAGGTGGATTTGGGAATCACGATCTCGACCTGTTGCTCGGCTGGAGTGGGAGTGCTGTTGGGGAATGGAGACGGAACGTTTCAGGCGCCCCTGCTGACGAGCGCGCAAGTTACGCAGGAGTTTCTGCGCGCGGGAGACTTCAATCACGATGGTAAGTGGGACTTAGCGGTTGGAGCGAACTCGTCCGGCTTAGTCACGGTGTACCTGGGGAATGGAGACGGGACATTTGAGACACCGGAATCGACCGCGGTGGGCGGCGGCGGGCAGATTGCGCTGGGTGATTTCAACGCCGATAGCAATCTGGACATCGTGTGCGTGAATTTGACTTCCGTATCGCTGCTCCTTGGGAAAGGAGACGGATCGTTCTATGAGTTTCGGCGCTACTCGCCTGGCGGGGAAATTTCTCCCAAGGCGGTCGCGCTGGGCGATATGAACGGCGATGGACGGCTGGACATGGTGACGGCCAACGCCGGGACGGCTTCGGTGCTGCTCAACAATGGCGACGCGACGTTCCAAGCGGGAGTGAGTTCGCCATCGCAGACGGTGCCTGAGGGCATCGCGGTCGGTGACTTCAACAGCGATGGCAAGCTGGACGCGGCGACGGTGGGAGGCGGGGTGCACGGCTCCGTCAATATCCTGCTCGGCAAGGGAGATGGAAGCTTCCAGGCTCCGGCGGTGATCGTGGCCGGATCTTATCCTCTGGACATTGTTGCCGCAGACGTGAATGGAGATGGGAAGCTGGACCTGCTGCTTGCGAACAGCGGCAGCGGCTCGGTTTCGGTATTGCTCGGGAAGGGCGATGGAACGTTTCAGGCTCCGGTGCCTTATCAAGCTGGCGAGCGGCCTATATCCCTGGCGGTCGGCGATCTCAATGGAGACGGGAAACTGGACATTGTGACGGCTGACGAGCAGGGCAGTACGGTGTCATTCCTGTTCGGGAATGGCGACGGCACGTTTCAAGCTCCGCTGCACCGGTATTTGGCTAATAATCCGACGCAGGTGGCGATTGCGGATTTGGATGGCGACGGGAAGGCCGATGTCGCGGTGGTGACGGCGGCGGATGTCACAGTGTTGATCAACAGCGGGCAGGGAGCGTTTCGATCTCCGGTCCTTTACAACGCCGGCGCGGCATTGAAGTCGCTCGCGGTGGCGGATATCAATGGGGACGGCATTCCAGACGTTCTGGCGCTAACCGTGACCAACGACGTTGCCTTCTTGCTCGGCGCGGGCGATGGGACATTGCTGCCGACCAGAAGGTTTTATGGAACGCCAGTGTTTCCTTTCCGAGTGCTGGCGGGCGATCTGAACGGCGACGGCAAGCTGGACGTGGTGGTGGGGACGCAGAAGTCCCTAGAGGTGATGGTGAACACGACGCCGTAGCGATTTACGGGGTCACGCAGATTGAGGCGGGGCCGATCAACGATATTGGGGCGAAGGTCGAGAATGCAAATCCCTCGCCCGAAGTGACGGCAGAGGGGGAGGTGATCACGGTGGGCCGGAATACCGACACGGACAAATTTCCGCTCAAGGCGAACCATTCAGTCGAGCCGGAGCACGGTTGGACATCGATGGGAGGCGGAGGGACGGCGAAGTTGATTTGGTAGAGGCCGGTTTGCGGCGAGGAGAGTCCGGCCCACTGGTAGGGATTGGAGAGATCGGTTACGGGCGCAGTTCGCGGGAGCATTTCCGAATAGAGTGTGTTGAGTTGGATGTCGCTCATCGCGATCGGGCCGCTGGTGGGACCAGGGACGCCGCTTGCGGGTACGCCGAGTCCTAACGCCCAGACCGTGAGCACTTCGCCGCTCTTGGCGGGTGAGGAATTGGTCACCAAGGTTCCGTCCTGATGCGTGATCGCGAGCTGGCAGTTGGTGGTGGCCGCGGAATAGAGAACATCGCAGGTGTTGATGATGTGCGGGAGCACGGCGGTTGCGATGAGGCTCACGGGCGCAGTTTGCACGGTTCCGGATTGCGAGAACTGAATGGTCACCGGCGAAGAGTTCCCGGGAACGAGAGTGAATGGGATGAGCGCGGTAATTGCCACGGTGGAGGCATCGGTCGCTTTCGCCGATAGAACGGCAGCCGGTTGTGAAACTCCGCCTATGCTGACGACCGCGGTGGTGCTTTGCAGGGCGGATGCGGTTTGCGACAGGCCACCCACGTAGAAGGTCGTGACCTGGCCGGGCGCGACGACGAAGGCGGATGGCGGCGTGTATCCGACGCCGGTGACAAAGGCGGTCTGGGCCGCTAGCGGCGAGAGCGTGAGTAGAGCGCAGAAGAAGGAGAGGCGCATAGACCTAGCTATTATCCTCCGTTGTACTCCGGTAGTGTTCTGAATTTTGTGTAAGTGGCGTTTTCCTCTTACCACCAGCCAGCCGCTGGCGAGCTTGCTTCCATACGATAGCAGGGGCGGGCCGGAGCGCCCGGTTTTGGCGCGGAGGCCCGCTCCTGCTATCGTGTCGGCCGATTCCAGGCCGCCTCGATGCGGTCCCCATACACGATCATGAAATAGTTTAAGGTCGCTTTCCAGTCCGGTGCCGGGTTCCACTTCTTGGAAACGTTCCGCAACGCCAAAAATAGAAGTTTCAGAGCCGCGTCTTCGTTCGGGAACGAGCCCCGCGTTTTGATTCCTTTGCGCAACGTCATATGCAGCGACTCCACGACGTTGGTCGTGTAAATCGCCTTGCGAATCTGCTCGGGAAAAGCGAACAGCGGCGTAACCCCGGCCCAATGCCGCCGCCATAACCGGCCAATAGGAGCGTACTGCGTATCCCATCGTGCCTCGAACTCGCCCAACCTTTGTTCCGCTTCCTGCTCAGTGCTCGCCCGGTAAATCGACCGCAAATCCTGCGCCACCCTCTTCCGTTCTTTCCAGTTCACAAACGCCAAACTGTTGCGCACCAGATGCACGATGCAGAGTTGCACGGTGGTTTGCGGAAACGCCGTCTCGATCGCTTCCGGAAATCCTTTCAAGCCATCGGTACAAGCCAGGATGATTTCGCGTACCCCGCGATGGCGCAGTTCCGTCAGGATCTGCAGCCACAGCTTGGCGCCCTCGGTGGCGCTGGTCCAGAGTCCCAGCACTTCTTTGCGGCCCTCCTGAGTTACTCCGATCGCCACGAATACGGCCCGGTTCTCCACTCTTCCTTCGTGCCGCATCTTTACAAACAGAGCGTCCAGATAGACGATCAGATAGACCGGTTCCAGCGGCCGGTTCTGCCAAGCCTTCACCTCTTCCATCACCTCATCGGTGACCTGGCTAATTAGCCCAGGGCTAATCTCCACTCCATAGATCTCTTCCAGATGGGCCTGAATATCGCGGGTGCTCATCCCCCGCGCATACATCGACAGAATTTTCTGATCGAACCCCCGAAACCGGCGCTCGTGCTTGGGAATGATCTTCGGTTCGAAGGTGCCATTCCGGTCCCGCGGCACCGCGATTTCCACCGCGCCAAAATCCCCTTGTATCTTCTTCCGGCTGGCGCCGTTGCGGTTGTTACCGCTGTTTCGTCCCATCGCGGCATGTTTCTCATAGCCGAGATGATCCTTCAACTCGGCCTGCATCGCTCGCTCCACCAGCGCTTTGGTGAGCTGCTTCAGCAGGCCATTCGGTCCGGCTATATCGTCGACCGTCTTGCCGGCCAGTAACTCATCTAATGCAGACTCTAGCTTCGTCCTCGTTTCCATGCGTTCTCCTATCTTCCAGGAAAACGCCGCTTACACAAAATGGTTTATACCCTCTGTACTCCGCGTGTAAATACGCTCATTTCCTGAACAAACGCCAGTGCTGTTTTCTTTCTTCGATCTCAGCGTGGACCTGTGCGCTGCCAGTGAGCTCGCCGTTCACGGCCTGCGCGTAGCCTTCCTCAATGTGGGCCGCGATCGCTCGGCGTTCCTCGTCTGTCAGCAGCAGGTGTGGAAAACGGTTTCGGTATTTCCGGCGATCGTCCCTCTTTGTCACGCGAGTCATTCTCCGTTCACATGTTAGAACATCAGTACGTCAAATTGCCCGTATTCCGAAGTTGCTCTATACTATAGTGTTGAACCAAAATGCCTAAACGTACTTTTCAGCCGAATAACCGGAAGCGCGCGAAGAAACACGGTTTTCGGACCCGCATGAAGACCGCCGACGGACGCGCCGTGATCTCCCGCCGCCGGGCACGCGGCCGCAAGAAGCTGACCGTCAGTTCGGAACTGAGGTAGTTCCGCATCGTTGCCGCCGATTTATCAGGCTTTCCGAAGAGTGCCAGAATCCTCCGTTCGAAAGACTTCCGCAGAGTCTATGACAACGGGACGCGTTTCTCCAGTGCGCTGTTTACCGCCTTTTGCCTTCAGGACGAAACAAGTGGCAGCCCATTTCCTCATATCGGTTTCACGACTCCGCGGGCGCTCGGGGTGGCCGTGGTTCGGAACCGCATCCGGCGACGTGTCCGCGAGGCGCTGCGCGTCCGTCTGGGTCGGTTGAATCCGCGGTGGTGGATCGTGATCAATCCGCGGCGGAAAGCTCTGGACTGTCCTTTTCCCGAGATCGAGAAGGAGATCGAGCGTCTGGTACAGCGCTGCAGCGGTCCCTGACGGCGGTCCTGCGATTCTATAAGTATTGGATTTCTCCGATGCTGCCATCGGCCTGCCGCTTTCACCCCACATGTTCCGAGTACATGCGGGACGCAATTTTGAACCATGGGACGGCGCGGGGCGTATGGCTAGGTACGCGGCGATTATTGAAGTGCCACCCGTTTCACGCGGGCGGCGAGGATCCGGTTCCCCTAACGAATGAGCGAACGTAACCCTTACAATCCCGGCGAGAACGATGCGGCGACGCAGAGGCGCACGCTTTTGGCGTTCGTGCTGATGGGCGTCGTGCTGTTCGGCATGCCTTATTTCTTCAAGTCCGGCGCGCCGCAACCTGTCAAGAAAGCGCCACCCGCGAAGACGGTGAGCAACCCGCATGCGCCGCCGGTGATCAAAGAAGCCGCGCTGCCGGCGAACGCGCCGCCGGTCGCGACCAGTCTGCTTGCCGCGCATGCGGAAGAGCAGGTGGTGGTCGATACCGACGTTTACCATGTGGTGTTCTCCAACCGGGGCGGCGTGGTGAAGAGCTGGACGTTGAAGAAGTATCCGAACGCCAAAGGCAAACCGCTGGAGCTGGTAAACGGCGCGGCGGCGGAAAAGGTGTGGTATCCGTTCTCGATCGAGTATCGGGGCACGACGCCTCAAGTGAACCTGAACCAGTCTCTGTTCGTGGCCACTCGCGCGCCCGGTGGATTGGGAGTGACGTTCGAGTTTTCCGAGAACGGGCTGACCGCGAAGAAGGTCTTCGACTTCCAGCAGAACAGTTACCTGACGCAGGTGACGAGCGACGTATCGATGAACGGCTCCGCGGTAGCCCATCAACTGGCGTGGCGCGGGGGCTTCGGCGATTTCGCGGTCCAGAACGCGAGCACGATGCAGCACGCGGTGCGATATGAGGTGACCGAATCGAAGCTGCGCACCGATGCGGCGAAAGAGGCGAAGGATCGCCCGGTGGAGCGCGACGGGCAATTCTCTTTCGCGGGGCTGGAAGACCAATACTTCGCGGCGGTGTTTCTGCCGGAGGGTAACGGCGCGACCAAGACGACGCTTTTCGACGATTACGTTCCCACCGAGTTCGATTCGAGCGTGCAGCAGTTTATCGGCAGCGCGGTCGGTGGAGAAGGCGTGAATCGCCTGGCGTTATTCGTGGGACCGAAGGACATCGACCTTCTGAAGAAGGTGAACCCAAAGCTGGAGCAGATTGTCGACTTCGGATGGTTCGGAATTGTCGCGAAGCCGCTTTTCATGGCGCTGCGGTGGATTAACGATCAGTACGTGCATAACTACGGCTGGTCGATCGTACTGGTGACGGTGCTCATCAACTTCCTTCTGTTTCCGTTGAAGCTGACGAACATGAAGTCGATGAAAAAGATGCAGGCGCTGCAGCCCAAGATCGCGGAGATCAACGCGCGTTACAAAGACATGAGCATGCGCGACCCACGCATGGCGCAGAAGAACGCGGAGACTATGGAGTTGTACAAGCAGAACGGCGCAAATCCGATGGGCGGCTGCCTGCCCATGCTGATACAGATGCCGTTTCTGTTCGCCTTTTACAAAGTATTGGCGGTGTCCATTTCGATGCGCGACGCGAGCTGGTTGTGGGTGGGGGATTTATCTCAGCCCGAGCATCTGCCGATCCGCATTCTGCCGCTGGTGATGATTGCTTCGAGCTTCTTCATGCAGCGTTTGACGCCCACCACGGGCATGGATCCGGCGCAGCAGCGAATGATGATGTTCATGCCGCTGATCATGGGATTTTTCTTTTATAACCAGTCCAGCGGGCTGGTGTTATACTGGCTCACTTCGAACATGATGGGGATTGCGCAGCAGGTTTTCTTCAACAAGACAATCGTGGGTCCGGCTCCGCCGGTGCCAGTGGCCGCTGCCACCAGTTCCCGTGCGGCCGTCAAGAAGCCGGTTCGAAGATAATCCTGTAATCGCGGTGGTTTCGATTTGAACGAAGCGAAATATACGGTCGCAACGACCGGTCCTAAGATCGAACATTTTCTAAAGCAGCTTTTGAACGATGCAGGTCTGGAGCTGCGCTTTTCGATTGAAGAGGGGCACTCGCGCAACCCCGAGATCGAGAATCCCGAGATCATGGTGAAGTTCACGGGGAACGATCTGGACCTGCTGCTGGCGAATCGAGCGGAACTATTGCTGGCGCTGGAACAACTGACGATGGAGATGCTGCGGATGCCGAATGAAGACCATTCGCGAATCTCGTTCGACGCGAACGATTACCGGCTGATGCGAATCGAAGAGCTGCGGATGAGCGCGGGTGCGGCGGCGGAGAAAGTGAAGCACTCCGGCGTTCCGTTCCGGTTCAGTCCGATGAACAGCCGTGAGCGGCGCGTGGTGCATCTGGCGCTGCGGGGCGAGACCACGCTGCGGAGCGAGAGTTCCGGCGTGGGCGGATACCGGCATGTGGTGATTTATCCCGAGGGAATGGCGAGTCTTCCGGATCCGCCGCCACCGCCGATGATGCGGCGTCCTTCTTCCGGACCGGGAACATCGCGGGACGGGCGGGGTGCGCGCGGGGCACGCGATAAGCGCGCGGGACGCGGCGATCGCCGGCCTTCGTTCGACCGCAATCGATAACCGGCGATTTTGCAATTTAGCGACACGATCGTAGCGATCGCGACTGCGCCGGGGCGCGGCGGTATCGGCATCGTGCGTCTTTCGGGCGAGCAGGAAGCAGAGATGGCGCGCGGCCTGGTGCGTACGAGAGCTGAGCTGCAATCGTGGAGACCGCAGCGCGGGGAACTGCTCGACGATCAGGGACTGATCGTGTCCAGCGCCCATGTCTCCTTGGACGCGATGGAGGCGGACTCCGGGATTGCACTCGCGGAGCTGCGTACGGACGGCGGCATGGTGGCGAATGATCTGTTGTTGCAGATCCAAGCCGACTGCCTGAATCGTCCGGTGCTGCGGCCGCGCATGAGGGAGACTACGGCGCTCGGAGCTGCCTACGCTGCACTCTACGATGCACCTGGACCCGATTAACGGAGCCGCGCACAAGACTGGTAACAGCGACACACCGTGGAACTATCGCGATGCGACCTGGAGTGAAGTGATCGTCGGCGTGGATCCCGATCCGGCTAACCGGGAGCGCATCACCGCGTGGGCCAGAAGCTACTGGGAAGCGCTGCATCCGTACGGGGCCGGAGGAGCGTATGTGAATTTCATGATGGATGGCGAAGGCGAAGACCGGATTCGCGCGACCTATCGGGGCAATTACGAAAGGCTGGCGCGGATTAAGGCGAAGTACGATCCGGATAATTTCTTTCGGGTGAATCAGAATATCCGGCCGGCGGCGAAGGCCGTGGTTCACTGACCGGCATCGAAGGCGCCTGAAGCGCGCTGTGACGTTTTCACCCCGGAACCGGCACAGCGCGCAGACAGCCCGGAAAGCGGTCAAGACTGACTTACGCTGTAAGAGCTCGGCGTTTTAGAGCTCCTCCGATACTGATCTGTCGCGTCCAAACTGGACGGACACCCCGAGGCCCGGGTCATGCACCACATCGGTCCACGAGGACACAGGGAGGGCGAGGGAAAAGAAGACCCGCCCCTCCTCAAGGGAGGAGACCGCCACGCCAAGGTGCTCGAAGACAAAGTCCCGGGTGGGAAGACAGCCGGTCACCGACTCAGACCGGTCAAGGCGGACTCCGGCGTAGCCACCTCCGCCATCACTCTGCCGAGCGACTCCCGCCACCCCGGCATC
>JAVHMZ010541215.1:0-13559 GCA_034782995.1 Amazona versicolor
TGGTCGCTCACGCTTTATGATTTAGCGCTCGGCCCCGAGCTAACCCGGCTCCAGGCGTCGCTGCGCGAGAACGGGGCTGAAGTGCTTGCGGTATGGAATGCCACGCGTTCATTCGCACATTGGTTCTGCGGAGTGCTCAGCGAAGCAATAACTCGCGGCGTGGTCTGCTACGACTCTCTGGCCGAAAGGTGGTGTGGAGAGGAGACACTATTCAGGACCGAGGTGGACTTGGCCGCCACCATCAGAGAAAGCGGTTGGTTGAACGAAGTTGTTGTCTCGGGACGCGCCGATCACTTAGTTCACATCTCACCCGATCGGTGGTGCGTAGTTGAATTCAAGCTCGGTGAAGGTCATCCCGAGGCAGACACTGCGCAGGCATGTCTCTACCACGAGCTATTGGGCGGAAAGGGATCGGCCGCGCTCTTGCACTTCGCGGGTAAGGGCGAGCCTAAGCAGATCGTGTTCAATAGCGAAGCCATCCGGCAGGCGCGGCCAGCGTTGATGGCTCTGATTGCTGCGATGGCCGGTGTATCAGAATCTGAAGCGACTGCGAGCAAGCCTCCCCGCGATGCAATAAGCGAGTGGCCAAGAGCCCCCCGGCAGTCCGACATCGAAATGGGTCAACGTCTCATTCGCGCCCTTCGCGAATTCGGCGCCGATGCCAAACTGACCGCCGAGCCGCAGGTCGGTCCAACATTCGTGCGTTACCAGCTCGAATCGGATCGCGGAATCAGCGTGGCCAAAATCGAAAAGCAGAGCGCAAATCTGCAAATGCGCCTCCAATTGAATAACGAGCCGATGATCGGCCGGTCTTCGGGCCGCCTTACGGTCGACATCGAGCGAGCAGACCGGGCGTTCGTCCGTTTCAGCGCTCTGATTCCGATGATCGAAGCAGAAAAGCGGAAGGTAGGCCAATCGCGGGTTCTGGCTGGGATCGACTTGACCGGCAAGGTTCACTTCGTCGACCTCGCCTTAGACGCGCCGCATCTACTGGTTGGCGGAGCATCCGGAGGCGGCAAATCAGAATGGTTGCGTTGCGCTGTTGCTAGTTTGTTGCTCACGAACACTCCTGACACCCTGCGCCTGACCATTATCGACCCGAAGAAAACCGCCTTCGCCGATCTGACATACTCCGAGTTTCTGTGGCGATCCGATGCCCTAATCGACACTCCGGAAGGCGCCGTCCTTCCGCTGCTTGAAAATTTGATTACGGAAATGGAAAAGCGCTACGACTTGTTCAAACGGGAGCGGGCTGACGATCTGGCGCGGTACAACCTCAGAACAGGCGCCGCTCTTCCGAGGCTGGTTTGTGTGGTCGATGAGTTTGCCGACTTGCTGATGGGAAGCAGAAAGACCGAGCGAGAGGAGATCGAGCGAGGCTTTGTACGGATTGCGCAAAAAGGCCGCGCCGCCGGAGTTCATCTCATTCTCGCTACGCAGCGGCCCAGCCGTCAGGTGGTGAGCGGTTTACTCAAGGCGAATATACCCGCGCGGATCGCTTTACAGGTTGCGGACCGCGTTCAGTCGGGCGTGTTGATGGATCAGTCAGGCGCTCAGTACCTTCTCGGAAAAGGTGATCTCTTGCTATCGGGTGGAGGCCATGATCCGGTGCGCCTCCAATCGGCCTGGATGACCGACTATGACCGGCAAACTCTGTTCCGCGGTTTCAGAGCGATTCCGACGGTGGCGGGGTAAACATTTCTATAATCAAGAAAAGCCGCACTGTTTCAGAAATGACCGAAGGTTACAAAGCACTTACCCTCTCCGCGGCCGTAATCGATCTTTCCGCGAGGGCGCGCGTGCGGCTCACCGGTGAAGATCGTGCGCGTCTTCTCCACGCGTTGACGACGAATCACATACAGCAGCTCCTGGCCGGTCATGGCTGCTACGCATATTTCCTGAACGCGAACGGCCGTATCCTGGCAGACGCGAACGTGTTCGCCTTTGCCGATCATCTTCTGATTGACGCCGAAGCCGAAACGCGCGACGCGCTTTTGGCGCATCTCGATCACTACATCATTGCGGACGACGTGACGATTTACGACGACACGGATCGGATGTTCGCGCTGTCAATCGAAGGTCCGCACGCGAAAGATCGTCTTTGTGCACTCGGTATTCCCGCGCCCGCCAACAACTGGGCGCACGAAGCTTGGGGCGATCTCACCGTTGCACATGTGTCCGCAACCGGAGAACCCGGATTCCGTATTTTCGGCCCGATCGAGCGCAAGCACGGGACGCTCGAGTTACTTTACCTTGCCCAAGCTACGCCGCACGACGCTGAAGTCGTGCGCATCGAGCATGCACGCCCGCAATACGGGAAAGATATGACCGCGTCAAATATCGTGGCCGAGACGGGCGTAACCGAAGCTTTGCACTTTCAGAAAGGCTGCTATCTGGGACAGGAGATCGTCGAACGAGTTCGCTCGCGCGGCCGAATTAACAGGAGACTGGTTTCACTTTCGTTAGACAGCCCTGACCCGCCCACACATGGCACACGCCTCTCCGCAGACGGCAAGGAAGTCGGCGAGATAACATCTGCCGCATACAGTCCTGCGCAAAATCACGTTGTGGCTCTCGCCTACGTGCGGGTTCCGCACGATGCGCAGGGCTCGATTCTCGAAGTTACGGGCGTCTCCGCACACGTTCGCTAAAAAATGCACAATGAGGACTTCCGGCGCGGTGCAGCGTTCGGGTTTGGGACTGGCTTCCTCGCCGCGTTTGTCGTTTTCCTGCTGGTCGCCAGTCTGACGTGGGGTATGTTCAGCATGCGCTCGCTCATGTTCTTCCCGGCATTTTTCTTTGTCGGCTTCGGGAGGCGCGGTCTCGTGCGCGGCTTGCTCGTGTCCGCTGCGATCACACTCACCGGGAACGCGCTGCTCTGGCTTTTCACGCGCTGAGCGTTACAGGCCCGGATCGAACCCTAGCTCGAAATCCTCGCCCGGATCGACGAGATCTTTGAGGAGCACGTCCACCGTACGCTCCGCGTGACCATTGGGCGTGAAGTGTATCCCACACTCCTTGCTCGCGTCCTGCTCCCACCACCAGCGCCCCGCTCGCTCGCTCTCGCCTGGTAGCGTAGCGCGCGTGCAGGGTCCGCAGCCGATGCTCGTATACCCACGCGCGTAGAGAGGATGCATTGGTACGCCATGCCGCACGATGTAGTCTTCTACATCCTGCTTCGACCAATCGAGCAGCGGACTGATTTTGACCAAATCCGAGCTGCGGTCGATTTGCGGAAGCAACGCGCGCTCCGGGTTCTGTCCACGTCGTAAGCCGACCAGATATGCGCGGAACCCGCGAAGTTTTCGCCCTAGCGGCCTAACTTTGCGGATTTTGCAACAGAGCATACGCATGGGCACGTCATGCCGGAATAAATTTGGCCCGTAGCGCGATACCATGGCTTCCACTTCATCTGTTTCCGGCGAAACCGTTTCGATCCGCACGCCATAATGCGCGCGAATCATTTCGATCATTTCGTAGGTTTCTTCTGGCAACCGTCCGGTGTCGAGCGTAAACACGCGGATGCCCGGATCCACACGAATCGCGAGATCCAGGATGACCGCGCCGGCTTTCTGAAAACTCGTAGAGATTGCGAGATCCCGCCCATATTCCCGGATGGCCCAGTTCACAACCTCCGCCGCGGAGCGCGCCGTCTCGCCCATTTCTCTAGGATGGCGTGAACGGGTCTGAGGATTCCGGGTGGTCGGAGTCGTCCTGTTTACCTAAACATTCGGGCATCAAATTGAAAAGTCTCTGGGTCGCCGAAGCGGATCTTAGGGAAGTGAGGGTGCGAAGGATTGATCAGCACGTTCCATTCGCCGAAGATCGCGGCCGAGGGAACCAGCAGAGCACCGTTCGTGCCGCTGCGAATCCATGCGTCTCCGAATCGATACAACGATTCGTCTCTGGTTTCGTACCAGCGCGGCGGCAAGAGCTTCGGATCCAGTCTGCCGATTTTAAGCGCATCCGGAATATCCCCTCGGATTGAAACCAGATCCGACGGCGTGTAGTTCGGCTCCAGATTCACGAAAGTTTCAACGGCGGCAAGCGCCAGCGAAGTGGAGGCATAGACGACCCGCACGCCCCTGCTATTCCAGCGGCCGCCATAAAGGCGGGCGCCCTCGCCGCTCGCAGCTTCTGCCGCATACTTCCGGCGGCAGAGTCGCCAGAAACGCATCAACTATACACGCCGTAGGCGATGCGGCCCAGGACATCCTCGACCATGCGCGATCCCGTGTCCGTGTCTAACTGATCCAGAGGCCGCTCGCCACCGAGAGCGCGATTCGGAGTGAATAGCCAGCCGATTGCCTTTTCCTCATCCCCGATCATCTCCACAGCGAAAGCAAATACTCGTGCCATGCGAACGGCCCGATCAGATTCCTCGGGTGTGAGGGGAGCTGCCTCGCTCAAGCGCCGCGTCAGCGTTCGCTGCGGAATGCCTAGAGTGCGGGAAAGGCTGCTACTGCCGACGCGGAGCTTTCCCGCCAAAGCGTTGATGGAGTTCGCCGGCAATCCCTTGCGAACAAGCTGGGCCAGATCGTTGGGCTTTCTAACCGCCTTCCCCAGCACCTTTCGACCGCCCAGCACCTCGGCAATGGCTTCTGTTTCCATTTGGCCTTCTGGCTATTTATGATACGCCATTTGGCTAGACCGGATGCCTAGCAACAATCCTTCGGGCACAACCAAGAACGCCCGTACGAGGCGCTCGGCATGCAGTGTCCCGCCCAAGCGTACTCACCCTCAGCCAGACTCTATCAGGGGATTGCCGAGCCGCACTACCCTTCCATGACCGCACCGTCCTGGTCACGGGCTGTGGTCGCCTGTGCCTCTATCGCAAGAAGATCAATCTCAGCACCTTGCTAGCCGGCCAAGCGGTCGGTATCAAAGAAGTCGACCCCTGCATTTGGCTGGTCAGCTTTACGGATTACGATTTGGGTTATATCGATTTCGAGGAGAAAACGCTGCAGCCCCTCGACGATCCCCTTGTCCCTAAAGTGTCACCCATGTCTTAGGAACAATCTGTTACCCATGTCTCCGGATCGGACAAAGGAAGGGTTGGTTGCGGGGGATGGATTTGAACCATCGACCTTTGGGTTATGAGCCCAACGAGCTACCAGACTGCTCCACCCCGCGGATTTCATTATCGCGCGTCGGAAACAGAAACGTCAATTTGCTTCGGCGTTTGAATTTATTCAGCGTACAAACTCCACGCCCGGCCTGCCGCGGCCGTCTATTTTCTTGTGGTGAACTGGACAACTCGACCTTTGCCCGTTGCCATCTGGCTCTGCTTTGCCCTGTCCGGCGCCGCCAAGGAGAACGTTCGGGACGCGAAGCTCGACCCGCTTCTGCACGGAATTGAACAACGCTATAACCGGGCCCGATCATTGATCGTTCGTTTCACGGAAAGCTATTCCGCTGGAAGCCGGGTTCGCAAAACCGAAACGGGCACTCTTTCGCTCCGCAAACCAGGCCGCATGCGATGGGATTATATTTCTCCAGCCGGCAAGGTTTTCCTCTCGGACGCGAAACACTTCTATCTGTACAGTCCGTCGACGCAAATTGTCGAGCGTTCGCCCATTCGCGGTACCGAGGATGAACATGCCCCGCTCGCGTTTCTTCTGGGTAAGCTGAACTTCTTCAAAGAGTTCAGCGGTTTTGAACTGCGTGGCGAAGGGCCCGACACTTGGATCGACGCCGAGCCGAATTCTCCGTCGCTGCCCTATTCTAAAGTAGAGTTCCTGGCGACTCCAGAAGGGCGAATCCGCCGTCTGCGCGTGACGAACGATGATTTGTCAGTTCTCGATTTCACGTTTGAAGACGAACGGCTGAATCCGCCTCTCGATCCCGCGCTCTTTGTGTTCAATCTTCCGCCCGGAGCACAACTCGAAGACACCTCCCAGTAATCATGTCTGATTTCGTATTGAAGTACGCGGATACACGTGGTGAAGTCCACCAGCTCATCGCGCAGGGCGCATCCGAGCAGGAACTGCGCGATCGCTATTCCCGTCAGGGATTTCTCGTTTATTCCGTGAAGCCCCGCAGTGCAGTCGCGGGGCTCGCGTCGGCGGGTGCGCGACGGCGGCGCAAGATCAACATGGAGCGGTTCCTGATTTTCAATCAGCAATTCGTCACGCTGATTCGGGCCGGGCTGCCGATCCTTAAGTCACTCGACCTGCTTGCCGAACGGCTGACAGACGCGAAGCTCGGACCATACATCATCGCCGTGCGTGACGAAGTGCGCCGGGGAACGCTGCTTTCGGAATCGTTTCGCATGCAGGCTGTGTTTCCGAAAATTTTTGTGACCTCGGTGATGGCCGGCGAGAAGAGCGGTAGCTTGACGGAAACGCTCGACCGCTACATCACTTACCAGAAGCTTTCGCTTGCCGTTCGGAAGAAGGTTCTCGTTTCGTTGCTCTACCCCTGTCTCCTCATTCTGCTCACGATTGGCCTCGTGTTCTTCCTGATCACATACGTGGTGCCCAACTTCGCCGAGCTCTACAAGGGATTGTCGGCGACCCTCCCGACCATCACGGTTTTGCTGATCAGTCTCGGCACATCCGCGCGATCTTACATCTTTCTTGCGGCGGGCGCAGTCGCGATCGTGATCGCATCGCTTTTTCTTTGGAGCCGCACGCCAGCCGGACAGGAGCGCTTTGACTTTGTTAAGCTGCGCATGCCGCTATTTGGGGATATATGGGTGAAGTACCAAGTCGCGCAGTTTTCGCGCGTGCTAAGTACGCTGCTCACGGGCGGTATCCCTCTGGTGCAAGCTTTGGAAACAGCCGGCGATTCGCTCGGAACGGTTCTGTTGCGCAAGACGCTAGAGCGCACTGGACGGTTAGTGCGCGAAGGCCAAGCGCTATCCGGTTCGCTGGCTTCGGCCAGAATCTTTCCGCCGCTTGCGATTGACATGATCGAAGTCGGGGAATCGACCGGTGCTCTCCCCGCAATGCTCAATAGCGTCGCCGAATTCTATGAAGAGGACGTGTCGACGAAAATGACAGCGGTCCTTTCGTTGATCGAACCCGCCATCATGATTTTCATGGGCGTGTTCGTCGCCTTTGTGCTGATCGCGCTATATCTGCCGATCTTCTCGCTCGCCGATACGATCCGGTAACGCTGGTCTTTCCTCACGCGCGGAAATTCGGTAGCATTGTGGGGATCTTTCATCTCTAAAAAATGAGAAGAACCCGTGCAAAGAACGCTCAAGACAATCTTTCTTGCTAGTTGTACGCTACTTACCGGCATCCTTACCGCGCAAGTCAAGGCGCCGCCCCAGCCTTTGACAGGTCCCGGAGGTAGCGGATATCCGTACGGCGTGGTTCAGACTGGGCCGTACCAAGCAAATCAGGGCCCCGAATTCTTCTACTATTTATTTACCCCAACCGGGCTCGCGCCCACGCCATCTAACCCGCATCCTTTGCCAACTCCCAGCGTGGCGCCTGTCGTGTTTTTTCTGCAACGGTTGTCCGTGAGCTCTCCGGAGAACTATTTGTTCTGGATCGAGCACATAGCGCGAATGGGTTTCAGTGTCGTTTTCGCTACGTGGAACACCGGCGTCTACCCAATCGAATACTCGCGGGCGGCAGCGTTCGATTTCAAAACTGCTTTGAACAAGCTCGCTGGACCGCGACTGGTCGCACCCATGATGAACGGGAGCGGCAATCCCATCACGATTTTCGTGGGCCACGCAGAAGGCGGGTACCTTGCTTATCTGCTTGCTTCGACGACAGCCTCGACGCATTTAACCCCGCCCGTTGCCATCTTTGCTGCCGAACTGAATCAGTCCAGTATGCCGCCTTTCGATCCCAGCCGGATTGGGGCGAACACAATCGCGATTACGGTGGCCGGCGACCAGGACGCGGTCAATTCCCCGTGCTTTGCAGCGAACATCTGGACGCACTTGCCGCAGATCGCGCCTCTTTTCCGTCCTTTTCTACTCGTGCGTAGTGACTCCCACGGAGCACCAGCCCAGATTGGGAACGATTTATTTCCGCTCAGCCTCACGACGAAGGACACAGACCCGCCGCCGGTCGCCGTGGACGACCGCGACTTCAATGTCACGTATAAGCTGAGCGTTGCTGCCGCGCAATGCGCTGTCTCAGGCGCAGCCTGCGATTACGCCCTGGGCAATGGGCCGCAAAACCCGTACGGAGCAACGACGCAAACCGACATGGGTCTTTGGAGTGACGGGACGCCCGTACGCCCCATGGTTCTTCTGTCGAACCCGCATCTGTATTTCGGTTGCAATTAAGCGGCGTTGGAGCGGCAGTTCTTCCCCTGCGGCCGGGGTGAGCGCGCCGGCTTTTGCGCCGATCTGGGGCTACCCGGAAGGCGACGTACGATTCCCGTGAATTCGGGGATGTCGTCGTAACTCCATTTCCTTTCACGAATTAGACGGCCCGAATCCCGCCCTGCACGTTTCTCTCCTCATTTGCGTCACACTGAGAGAGAAGCACTAATTCCGCAACCTCCCCCTTAGTTATGGCAACCGAACGCGTCCGCATGCACGACCCCTCTGGCGAAACCGCCCAAGCCCAGGCCATCGCCAGCCGATATCGCTGCGAATACGTGGACTTGCGGGAAACGCTGATCGACCACGATCTGTTCCGGCACATTCCCGTGGACCTCATGTTCCGGTACAACTTCGTACCCCTGAACGGACAAAACGGGACGCTCGAAATCGCGCTTGCGGATCCGCGCAATTTGCAGACAGTGGACGAGTTGGGGCTGCTGCTCAACAAGAAGCTCCGCGTCAAAGTCGCCACGTTATCCCAAATTTCCGAACTGCTGAAGAAAACGGAGCAGTCGCAGCGCGTGCTCGAGGAGGTCACGGAAGGCTTCGCGCTTGACGTGGTGGGCGACGAAGAGAATCAGGACGAAACACTCTCCATTGACAAGCTTACGGCGGCGGACAACAATATCGCGCCGGTTATCAAGCTGGTCGATACGACGATTTTCAACGCACTCGAGCGGCGCGCGAGCGATATCCACATCGAGTCGCGCGACCAGGAAGTCGCGATCAAATATCGCATCGACGGTGTTCTCCATTACGCCATGCCGCCGATCGCCAAGGATTGGCACAGCACGATCATCTCGCGTATCAAAGTGATGAGCGAGCTCGACATTGCGGAGCGCCGCGTCCCGCAAGACGGCCGTTTCCGCGTGCGTTACAAAAGCCGCTTGATCGACTTTCGTGTTTCCGTCATGCCGACGATCCACGGCGAAGATGCCGTGCTTCGCGTTCTCGATAAGGAATCGATGAGCGAGAAGTTCGCGAAGCTCTCGCTCGAAGTCGTCGGGTTTTCCGACAACGATCTGGTCAAGTTCCGCCGCTACATCAGCGAGCCTTACGGGATGGTGCTGGTGACGGGCCCGACAGGCTCAGGAAAAACAACAACGCTCTACGCCGCGCTGAGCGAAATCAAGAATGATGAAGACAAGATCATCACAATCGAAGATCCCGTCGAATATCAGTTGAAAGGAATCACGCAGATTCCGGTCAACGATAAGAAGGGCTTGACCTTTGCGCGCGGTCTCCGCTCGATTCTACGCCACGATCCGGACAAGATCATGGTCGGCGAGATTCGCGACAAAGAAACGGCCGACATTGCCATCAATTCGGCGCTGACCGGACACCTGGTATTCACCACCGTGCACGCCAACAACGTGCTCGATGTACTCGGGCGTTTTCTGAACATCGGCGTCGAGCCCTACAACTTCGTGTCGGCATTGAACTGCATTCTGGCGCAGCGGTTAGTCCGCGTAATCTGCGAATACTGCAAGCGCCAGGTTCACTACACCGACGCACAATTGGTCGAGAGCGGACTCGATCCGAAAGACTGGCTCGATCACCCGTTTTGGGAGGGCGCCGGTTGTTTCGAATGCGGGGGAACCGGTTTCCGCGGACGTAGCGCGATCCATGAGTTGCTGGATCTGAGCGACCGCATTCGCGAGATGATCTTGGATCGCCGGTCGACCGCTGAAATCAAGCGGCTGGCGCGTGAAGAAGGCATGACGTTTCTCCGCGAGTCCGCAGTGGACAAAGTGCGCACAGGAATCACCACGCTCAAAGAGATCAACAAAGTCACCTTCATCGAAGGCTAAAATTCCCCGCAGAATGCCCGCACGTTTCGCTTCCTTTCGTCGTTTGGTGCAAGACCCGCCGCCCGAGTTCGTGTTTGAGATCTCGACCGATTCGGTTCGCATGGCGCGCTCTGCGGATGCGCAAACGATTCGAACCGAGCCGCTGCCGCCCGGAGTGATCTCGCCCTCGCCTTTGCATGAGAACATCGCGCTAATCGAGCCTCTAAATGACGCTGTCGCGCGCCTCGCACCCAGGGCAAAGGGCGGAAAACGCCGGACTGCGGCCGTGCTTCTTCCGGATCACTGCGCGCATGTCGCCGTACTCGACTTTGATGGATTCCCGGAAAGGGCAGAAGACCAGTTATCGCTCGTCCGTTTCCGTTTGAAGCGAAGCGTACCGTTTGATGTGGAATCGGCGGCTCTTTCCTACTGGCCGCAAGACAGCGGTGCGAGCGCGGGTGGAAAGAACCGGCGCGAAGTGGTAGTAGCCGTTACTGCGCTGGGCATCATCAGCCGCTATGAAGCTCCTTTTCGCGCCGCCGATCTTCAGCCTGGTCTGGTTTCGCTTTCCTCGCTGGCTTCGATGGACTTGATCGAACCGAAAGGCATCGTCGCGGTCGCGCGGCTAAGTGGGCACGTCCTGACCGTGCTCGTGCGCAAAGAAGCGGTGCTGAAGGTGGTCCGTTCTATCGAACTGGCCGGCGTGTCGCTTCCCGAGATCGCTTCGCATCTTCATCAGACATTTGTGTATGCAGAGGACAACGCGGGAGGATCACCCGAAGTCTTGCTCCTTGCCGGCTTCGGGCTTGTGCAATCTGACGCACTTCGCGAGTTCCCGGAGGAATTTGGCGTCCCCGTGCACGTGCTCGGAGCCGAAGACACCGGCATTCGTGGCTATCTCAAAGGAGTTGCCGCTTGAGAGCGCATATCAATCTGGCGACCGAACCGTTCCGGCGTGACCGTTTGGTTCTTGTTGTCTCGTCCGCGATTGCGGGTGCGCTCGTAGCGCTGTTCACCATCCTCGTTCTGTTCATCATTTCGGACCGGCAGAGCATGCAAGCAGGTTTACTCGAGCTGGATCGATTGCACACACAGCTCGCCCGCTTAAATCGTCAACAGGCGCAGCTGAACGCACAGCTACGGCAACCAGGAAACTCCGACGTGCTCGAGCGCAGCCAGTTCATCAATGCGCTGCTTTATCGCAAGGGCATCAGCTGGACACGGCTTTTCGCCGATCTGGAAACCGTGCTCCCGCCAACCGTCCGCGTGATTTCGGTCCGGCCACAGGCCGATGCCGCGGATCGCCTTTATCTCGACATGGTGGTGGGTTCGGATGCGCAGAAGCCGGTTATTGAGCTACTTGGAAAGTTTGAAGCTTCCGATCTTTTTGGATCGACGGCAGTCTATGGCATTCTGCCGCCTTCCCCGACGGATCCTCTCTTCCGTTACCGCGTGAGTGTGAACTATGCTCAAAAACTTTGACCTGAGCGCACTTTTGGCGTCTATCCGCAACGCAGACTGGCGGGAACCGCGTGTGTTCATGCGCGCCATTCTTGTCATTCTCCTGGTGATGAACCTGGCGGCCGCGGCTGTTGCTCTGCATTTCTTTGGGCGCTCCGCGAGCGAAGTTGCCCAAGAAGTTGACGCCGGCCGCAACGAGCTAAAGCAAACGCGGCAGCGCCTCGAGCAAACCCGCACCATTGTAGGCAAAGTTCAAACGGCGCGCACCGAAGGCGACCAATTCCTCGCTTCTTACATGACACCGCGGCGCACCACTTACTCGCTGGTTGTTTCGGAGTTGCAGCAAACCGCCGAACAAGCTGGGATGAGCATGCGCGAAAGCACCTTTTCGCCGCTTGATCCCGTGAAGGGTTCCGATGATTTGAGCAAGATGACGATCACGGCGAGCTTCGACGGTACTTATGCGAACCTGCTGAAATTTGTAAATCTGCTAGATCACAGCCCGCGCTTCCTGATCATTGAATCGCTGCAAGCCGCGCCACAGCCCAGTAAGAATACACTGACCGTGACAATCAAGATCGATACGTTTGTTCGTGACGACAGCGGAGACGCAGCATGAAACTGGGAGCGGATCGGAAGCGCCTGGCCGTCCTGGGCGTGCTGGTTTTGGTTGGTGGGTACGTTGTGTGGAATACGTTCTTCTCTTCACCGGAGGAGAGCGGCGGAACAGCGGTGAGAACGCGTCCGAACAGCATTGCCGCTGCTCCGGATTTATCATCTTCTGCTCCCGAGACGTCACGTACTCCGGCCCGCCGCCGCGAGCGGACTCGGGCGTCCGAGTGGAATCCGGCTTACCGTGGAACGAAGCCGCTCAATCCGCTGCAAGTCGATCCCACGCTGCGGCTAGATCTGCTCGCGAAAGTCCAACGAGTTCCGATTGAGCCGGCTGGACGCCGCAACTTGTTCCTGCTTGGTGAAGCGCCCAAGCCGGTCGACAAGACGCCGCTTCCGAACCCCGGAAAAATCAACACTTCGCGAAATCAACCTCCCGCTACGCCGCCTGGGCCGACTAAACCACCCGAACCGGTCGCGCCCCCGATAAACCTGAAATACTACGGCTATGCAAGTCCTCGCAACAACCCCAACAAGCGCGTTTTCTTTCTGGACGGCGACGACATAATCGTTGCTTCCGAAGGAGAGTCGATTAAGGGCGGCCGCTATAAGCTGATCAAGGTCGGCGTGAACTCGGTGACAATGGAAGATACACAGTTCAAGAGTCAGCAAACGCTTCCGCTCGCGGAAGAAGCGGTCGGGTAATTTCAGAATGCGGTTTTCGCCGACGAACAATCGAGCCCGCAAAACAGAGCAAGGCTACGCGGTTCTGTTCATCTTCCTTCTCGTCTCGCTTGCTGGGCTTGCGCTCTACACGGCGATGCCGCGCGTCGCTTTTGAATCGCAGCGCGATAAAGAACAACTCCTCGTCAATCGCGGTGAAGAATATAAGCGCGCGATTCAACTTTACTACCGCAAGTTTCGCAAGTATCCCACCAAAATCGAAGACCTCGAGAACACGAACGGCATTTGTTTCCTGCGATCGCGTTATGTGGACCCGATGACCGGCAAGGATGAGTGGCGATTCATCCACGTGGGACCGGGCGGCGTACTCACCGATTCCGTTACTCAGAAGAAGGACAGCAAAAAGCAGGATGCGTCGAGCGTGAACACGTTCATCACAGAGTTGCGCGCGATTGGTGACGCGGGAACGAGCGCGAACAGCGGCGTGAACGTTGCTTTGCGGACACGGCCCAGCGATGCGGCTCCCGAAGGCGCGGCAGGAGGATCGGGGAGCGGTGGCGCAGGCCCGCCGGCTCCGATGCCCGGTAACAGTCCCGAGGATCCCAACGCCATTGGCGACGGACCACCCACGCCGCCCAGCTCGGCGAACAACGCGCCGCCCCCGACCGTGGTCGCCGGGGTAGCCCCAGGCGGGCCTACATTTCCTAACGCAGCAG
>JAVHMZ010541319.1:0-13549 GCA_034782995.1 Amazona versicolor
CGCGTAGCTCAGCTGGTTAGAGCGCCTGCTTCACACGCAGGAGGTCCGGGGTTCGAGTCCCTGCGCGCCCACCATCGGTATGAAGCTCCCTAGGGGCGAGCGCAACAGTCTCCTACCCTGTTATAAATGCGGGCTATGAAGAATACGCCGGAGTTTGATTCATTCTCGAACAGCTACGACGAGTTATTGAAGGATCCGATTCGGGATCGGTTCTCCCAGTCCAGTGAGTATTTTCATCGCCGAAAGCGCGACCTGATTCGCAGTTTCTTTAAACAACGCCGAGCCAATACCGAGGGTTTATCTTACCTGGATCTGGGATGTGGGAAAGGCGAATTGTTGCGAAGCCTTGCATCCGACTTCAAGCGGGTCTGTGGCTGTGACTTTTCCTCAGGCATGCTTCAGCATGTTCAGGCGGGAGGCGGTAAGGTTGAGACTCGGGTCCAGACCGATCCCAATACCATTCCGTTTGACGACGCCTCGTTCGACTTTGTGAGCGCCGTTTGCGTTTACCACCATGTGCCGCCCGAGGCGCGAGACGCGTTGACAATGGAGGTGAAGCGGGTGCTGAATCCGGGGGGCGTGTTTTCGATCATCGAGCACAACCCGTTCAATCCAATCACGCGGCTGATTGTTTCGCGCACGCCGGTTGATGCGGATGCACACTTGCTGACCTCGCGCAAAGCTCAGAATTTACTCCGGAAAGCTAAATTCTCACTGCTCCACAAGAGATTTTTCCTGTATCTGCCGGAAGGCGCATACAAGGTGGCCGGAAGTGCGGAGAGCTTACTGCAATCGGTCCCGCTCGGCGGCCAGTTTGCCGTGTTTGGGCAAAAGAACTGACCGCGCCGCTATTCGTCTTCGAACACGCTGTCTGCTGACTCGTCGGCCAGTGCTCGCAGAATATTCTCCTCTTGTTCCTCTGTCAAAAAGGAATCAATCGCAAGGACACCAGGGTCGTACTCGAAACGCGTCGAGAGCACGCCTTTCCCCGACTTCATAGGCGGAGCATCTCCCTGACTGTTGTTAAGCATCGTATGCCTCGAATAGCTGATTAGCAATTCAGATTCCAAATCCGGCCAGTCTGCTGAACTTCGATCATTGAACAAAATTTCACTGTCGCGAAAACTCTTACTTAAGGACGTAATTTTTGGCCTTTGAGTGTACCAGAAATTACCTCAGAAGCGAGCTCAAGTAAGAACTTCCGGTCGTCTTGGACACTGCATGTATAAATGATCGGATACACTAAAAAAACTTCCGATAAGAATCTGTAAAGTAGTTTGATCGCATAACCCTTAAGGAATACAATGATGAATGTCGCTTATTCCACAATCGAGAACGACAACTTCTGTGTGAAGTATTTTCCCAATCTGTCGATTGAAGGTTTGACTTTACTCATTTCCTGACTTTCACTGCTTATCCACCATGGGAACAAGTTGCTCATTCCAACTCTTAACTCCGCGTGAAACGCGGCTTGGCAGCCATTTCACAAAGCTGCACACCGACCGCTCGGCTTATTACCGCTATATGAGTTCGATGCAACGACTTCGCGGAAAGGCTTACCTGGCTGACGGCGCCATTCAGGCGTGCCACCTGGATGACGAGGGCAGGTTCCACATGGCAGGCGATGAGGAGAGCTGGCATTTATTGTTACTCGACGGGCAAGACGAGGTCATCGGGTGTGTGCGATATCTGGTTCACCCCTCTAACGTTAGTTTTCACCGTCTGAAAATCTCACAGTCTACCCAGGCAAATGATTCGGTTTGGGGAGCGAAGGTGCTGGCGGCGGTGGAATCGGATCTGCGCCGCGCGCGGGAGGAACACCTGCATTATGTCGAGATCGGCGGCTGGGCCTTAGCTGATGAGTGGCGTGGCACACGGGCCGCTCTCGAGATCATGGTGGGCTCGTTTGCCCTCAGCCAGATTTGGGGAGGTTGCATCGGCTCCTGCACGGCCACGTTCCGGCACTCCTCTGCGGCCATGCTACGGCGGCTGGGTGGTGTGAGTTTCGAAAATTCCGGAGAGGTAATCCCTCCTTATTACGATCCGCATTACGACTGCACAATGGAGTTATTGCGGTTCGATTATCGCAGTCCGGCCAAGCGTTTCCAGCCGTTAATCCAGCCTCTGCGGGCTACTCTGCTAAAGGCGGCAGTTCTGCAGCCGGGCTCCTCGCATGCAAGTACTTCTGCGTTAGCCGAAGGACACGGACTTCTGCCAAACCTGCAGCCGGCCTACTCGGCCTGACTGGCAATCCGTCGCTCGAACGTTAGGCTGTTTCCATGGGCGATATTGGGGCCGCGCTTGAACTCTGGCGAGAGGCCATCGGGGCATCCCATGTTGATAGCTCCGAGAGGGCGCTGTCCCAGGCCGAGCTTGCCACATTTGCGACCGAGAGCCGGATTGTAGCGATCCTGTATCCGGGGAGCACGGGCGAAGTGGAACATTGCTTTCGCGTTGCAAACCACTGCCAGGTCTCACTCTATCCGGTGAGCTCCGGCCAGAATTGGGGCTACGGTTCGCAGGTCCCACCACAAACCGGCTCAGTATTGCTTGACCTTCGCAGGCTGAACCGGATCGTCGATTTCAGCGAAGAGCTTGCCTATGTAACGGTTGAACCAGGCGTAACCCAGCAACAGCTTTTCACCTTTCTGAAGAGTCGTGGTTCCAGGCTATGGATGGATGCCACAGGCTCCAGTCCGCAATGCAGCATTGTCGGGAACACCATGGAGCGAGGGTTCGGCCACACCCCATTTGGCGATCACGCCTCCCACATCTGCGGTCTGGAAGTAGTACTACCGACGGGAGAGCGGATCGAGACGGGAGCGGCTCGCTTTCCGGGCTCTCGCACCGGTTCAGTTCTGCGATGGGGCATCGGTCCGAGCCTGGACGGTCTGTTTGCGCAGGCGAACTTGGGAGTGGTTACCCGGATGACCGTTTGGCTGATGGCAGCGCCTGAGTGCTTCGAAGCATTTTTCTTTCGCAGTAGCGTTCCTGATGGCTTGCCGGCGCTGGTAAATACGCTTCGACGTTTGCGGCTCAACGAGACTTTACGAAGCTCGATTCACATTGGTAATGACTATCGCGTTCTGGCGGGCATACGGCAGTATCCGTGGGTCGAGACGAAGGGCCAGACTCCCCTGCCGGAGACGCTCCTGGCGGATTTTCGCAAAACACTGGGCTTCGGTTATTGGAACGTCTCAGGAGCGCTTTACGGAACCAGAGCCGAAGTGAAAGCAGCGCGAGCAATACTGCGGCGCACGCTGGGCAGGCTTCCCGGGACGTTGAAGTTCCTCAGCCCGGCAAAATTGCGGCTGGCCAAGCGGTTTGCCGCCCCGTTTCGTCTCTTGTCGAGATGGGACTTAAGCCGTACGCTTAGCCTGGTGGAACCTGTCCTCCACCTGATGCAGGGGACTCCCACTGGTCACGCCCTGTCTTCCGCTTATTGGCGCAAAACCTCGCCACCGCCGAAGGATCCGCACCCGGACCGGGACCGCTGTGGCTTGCTCTGGTACTCGCCGGCGACGGCAGCCGAAGGAACAGAGGTATCAGAGCTGACAGAGCTGGTGCGTGGAGAGATACTGCGACACGGATTCGAACCCGCTATGTCTCTGACCCTGATCAGTCCACGTGCCGTGTTCTGCGTTATCTCACTGGCCTACGATCGGGAGATACCCGGCGAAGATGCCCGTGCGCGTAATTGCTTCGCGTCCACGGCTGAACTCTGTCAGAGCCATGGATTTTATCCCTATCGTCTGGGAATTCAAAACACACCACCGCCCATGACCGCGCAATACAGGGATATTATCGAGCGGCTTAAATCGGCCTTTGATCCGAACCATGTGCTGGCTCCAGGGCGATATGGCATTGGAAAAGAAAAAAGCCCGCTGAGCCTCCCATGAGGGTGTCAGCGAGCCGAATGGATAATTACAACTGCCTGCAGCTAACGTGCGGCGCGACGGCGCGCAAATAAGCCTGCTCCCATAAGGGCAACGCCCATGAGAAACAGAGACGCTGGCTCCGGAACTGCAGAAGTAAATGATGCAGAGTAAGTAATCCCGGATAGCGTTCCACCACCCTGCAACAGACTATAAATCTGCGGCACGGTGCCATTCACCGATTGTGTACTGAAGATGCTCACAAGCGGAGTTACCCCCGTTGCTGCACTTCCGGCATAAGCATTCCCGTTCAGCTGCAGCGATGCCAGAACTGTGTTGCTGGACAGCTGAATCAGCGTGAAAGGCGAATTGGCTGGGGTGCACTGCGTTCCTAAAGCCGCGCTGGAACAGCCTGCCACCGTGCCAATTCCGGGGGCTATGAAAGTAAGATCGAACGTGACTGGCGTGGCTAAACCGGTAGTAAACATAATGAAATTGGGAATGTTTACTGTTCCGGTAACCGGGCCACCCGTTAATGGTGTAATTGTTCCGCCTGTGAGACCTGCAAACGAACCTGTTTCCTGAGCACCGGCTCCGCCGTTAGTGAATGTCGTTTGGAAATTCACCGAACTGCTGTTGACGGAAACGTTGCCAGTAATGTTTGCAAGTCCTGTTACAGGCGCCGCCTGAGCGGAACTAACCATCAACATTGCCGGTACTGCAAGCATGCTGACGGAAAGAATTTGCTGTAGTTTCATATTCCTTATCCTCCGTAAGGACTGGACTCCAGGTTGAATTATACCGGACAAAACTGGGACTAAAACTACCGGACCCAGCCTTTCTCAATTAAAATTCTTAATGAGTATGAATCGTACGGTACGGTGTTGCAGAATCGCAACTTTATTGAAATGAATGTTATGCAGTCGCAAGCTCTACTATATCTGCAGCTTGTTGCGATCCGCCCGCCCGGCGAATCGCAGATTGCAGGCGGGTTACACACATAGCGACGGCTTGACTTTTCAAGACTTCTGTGATCCCGGTTCGAAGGCGTTTACTGGTCAAGTTCTGCAGGGAAATCACCTTCCCGGCGCCCGCGTGCCGGATGCGGCTCGCAATCGCCGGCTGCTCATAGGTTAGAGGAACGGCAATGAGCGGAACACCAGCGCTCATCGAGTCGAGAACCGTATTCAGCCCCGCATGCGTCAGTGTCAGACTAGCCTCGCGCAAGACGGCCTCTTGCGGAGCAAAGTCCACGACCAGCGGCGCGCCAGGCAGCTGCCCGGCCACCGCAGGCGGAATTCCGCCACCGCCCGCAATCACGAGTTGCACCTCCAGGCCAACGCACGCCTCTGCAAACAATTTGAAAATGTGTATCTTTTTGTTCTGCAGAGTGCCAAGCGAAGCGTAGATCAGCGGCCTTCCATCGAGTTTGTCCCAAGGGAATGAATCGGCCACGGCCCGAGGTGCCCGAATCGGCCCGACATAGTGGAAATTCGCCGGCAAGGATTGCCGCGGAAAATCGAATTCCCGCGGAAGCTGGCAAATCTGTGCTCGTTGGGAAAAGCTGGCATCGGGGTTTGACCAAGGGCGAAGGCGCCATCGGCTTCGATAACCGTCCACGACTCGCGACACCGGCCGCATGACAAGGCGCGAGATCTGGTATCCCGCCTGGTTGCGGAGGCGCGCCAGCATTTGCGATCCGGCAGACCAGCCGGTAAAGGGCGGTGGAACACCGGGCTCTTCGTTTAGGAGAAGTGCATTGCACACGGTGACAAACGGCAGCCCCAGCAGTTCCGCAACAGCCGCACCGGCCGGTTCCATCTGGTCCACCAGCAGGGCGTCCACGCCTGCGCCTGCGAGCGCCTCCGGCAGATCGCGGCAGAACATCTCACTGGTTTTTGCTACCGCGCTCATCGTGAAGCGAAGGGCGCGGACTCCCTGCAACTGGGCCAGGCGCTGGAGGGAGATCGCCAGCGAGCCCTTGGGGTGATCCGCGTGACCGATGGGGCAAAAGCCAAGCCCCTCTCGTACGCTGCTCCCCTCCAGATCGGCCATGTGGAACAAGGTTACGCGGTGCCCTCTCTGCACCAGCGTGCGTCCCAGAGCACCAAAAGGATGAATGTGGCCCTGGACAGGAGGGGAGATAATTCCGAAGTGCATCAGAGCGGACCAGAACCTCGCCGGCCTCTCTCAAGGAGAGCCGCGAGGGAGTGAGTCAACCCTTTGCTACTCATCTTCTGATAAGCGTCCGAGGCAGATACGCAGCTGAGAATGCGGCCGTAGGCAGCGGGCAGATTGTGATAGGGGATGCCAGGGTAGTAATGAGGTAGGGCGTGATATCGCAGGCCGACGGGAGCCCAGAGCTCCGTCCAGAAAGCTCCCGGCGTATCAATCGAATCTTCCAGCTGGCCCAGGCGATCCATAGGGGCACCGGAACTCTCGTATTGATGAGCGCCTAAAGTCCGCAAGGTGTTAATGAGGCTGACCAGTCCCTGTACCGCGACCCAGCAGGCCAGCCAGCGCAGAGGCAATCTCCCGGTAAGACTTAACATGACCGGCACAGACCAGAGAGCGAGAAGACAAATGGACTGGAGCCGCACGCGCCCTTCCAACTCCGGACTGATTGCGCGCCGGAACTTAGGATTCATGGTCAGGGACGAGGCATAGGTGATTAACCAGCGCTGAAAACGCGGAATGAGGAGCCCGAATGGCGCAAGGATCAGAAAGCGCAACATCAGGGCAATCGGCATTGCCAGGCTCTCTGCAGTAAAGAGCACGGTCATGCGCCACGAGCGGGAAAACGGAAGATATTCCGGGTCGGCCTCGGTTCCGTAAAGATCGATGCGGTGATGACTCTGATGCATCCCCACGTACGTGAGTGAAGGCAGCAGGAGCGGAAAACCAACGAGCAGATTAAATGCTCCTTCGAAACCCGGCAGAGTTCGATCGGTCTGATGACTAAGCTCGTGGATGAAACAGAGAGAACGATAGAGGGCGAGCACAGAGACTACCAGCAGACTTGCCGAAAGCACATCGACAGTTCGATGTGCCACAAGAGCGGTAAAGGCTGTCCAACCGATGGAGCTTGAAATCAGCAGGTCTGCCCAATAAAGAACGGGCTGAGCCTTATGAAGATCTTTGACCAGCGTGCGAGTACAGTCGTGATCTAATTGGACTGCTTTACCGTCGATGGGTGGGATGACACCCGCACTCGATGTGACTCGCATGACAGTTGTTTCGTTGTGACTTGACTATGGATGCAGTGGCTATGCTACCCCTTTTCTCTCCCGTTGTGAAGTGCGTCGGGTTTTACGCGACTTGTGAAATGCGTCGGGTTTTACGACGAATTTTCTGAGTGCTGGCATCTATACCGTCGTGTGAAGTGTTGCGCAAACCCTATCAGTCGATCTGTTCGTTCGCGATGAACAAGTGGCGTGGTCTGCCGCTGCAATAAAGGTGAAAGGATTGAAACGATGAGTTCCGTTAAGACAGATGCCATGCGGGGAACGCCCGCGATTTCTTACAAGCTTCCGCAAGCACTGGAGTCGGCGGTGGAGCAGGAGCGCCAGAGCTGGCAGAAAGACGGCAAGATCGCCAGGTTATGGAAGAAAGACGCTTCGCTCTGGACCAACACAGACGAGAGCAAGTGGCTGGGATGGCTCGATATTGTCGAAGAACAGTCCAAAGCCATTGCGAAATTCAAGGCCTTAGCCGCGGAGGTGCGAGAGGACGGCTTTTCCCATCTTTTATTGCTGGGAATGGGCGGATCGAGTCTTTGCCCGGAAGTATTCAGTCTGACCTACGGGCGGCAGGCAGGGTTCCCGGAGCTGTTGGTGCTCGATTCCACGGATCCGGTGCAGATTCGGAGCTTCCGCGAAAAGATCGACCCGGCGCGCACGCTGTTCTGTGTTTCGAGTAAGTCCGGCACAACGCTCGAACCAAATATTTACATGCAGTATTTCTATGAGGAAACCCGGAAGGTGGTGGGCGACCGGGTGGGGCATCACTTCCTTGCCATCACGGATCCGGGCTCAAAACTGGAGGCGGTGGCGGGACAGTTGAAGTTCCGGCACGTGTACCACGGTTTAGCGAGCATTGGAGGCCGGTATTCTGCGCTTTCCGACTTCGGGCTCATTCCGCATGCGGCTGCCGGTCTCGATACGGAGCGATTCCTGAAGCAGACCATGCGAATGGTGGAAGCTTGCCATAGCGAGGACGCGACAGCCAACCCCGGTGTTGCACTAGGCCTGATCCTGGGCGTTGCTGCTGCCAGGTTTCAGCGCGACAAAGTGACGCTGATTGCCTCGCCAGCGATTCACGACGTGGGCGCGTGGCTGGAGCAGTTACTGGCTGAGTCGACCGGCAAAGAAGGGCATGGTCTGATTCCTGTTGATCGAGAGCCTCACGCCGATACCGCCAGTTACGGAAAGGACAGAGTCTTCGCCCACATACGCTTTGCGGGCGACGAGGACGAGGAGCACACCGCGCTGATGGCGGCGCTCGAGAAGGCAGGTCAGCCGGTTGTTCGCATCGTGCTCGAGGACTTGTATGACCTGGGTCAGGTGTTCTTTCAGTGGGAGATCGCAACCGCAGTCGCTGGATCGGTCATCGGAATCAACGCCTTCAACCAGCCAGATGTAGAAGCCAGTAAAGTGGTGACGCGAGACTTGACGTCGGCGTTCGAAAAGGATGGATCACTGCCTCCGGAGAAACCGATCATCGAAGCAGATGGACTGAAGCTTTTTACCGATGCCGAGAACGCGAAAGCTTTGCTCAACGGAGGAGATGGTCATAGTGTGGGATCTGCGATTCGACGGCATATGGATCGCATCGGCGCGGGCGACTACTTCGGTGTTTTGGCCTATATTCCAATGTTCCCGGAGTACGAGGCGATCTTACAGGAGATCCGAAAGGCCGTGCTCGATTCCAAACACGTGGCAACCGTGATGGGCTTCGGACCTCGATTCCTGCATAGCACCGGGCAGGCTTACAAGGGCGGGCCAAATTCCGGAGTGTTCCTGCAGATCACGTGCGACGAGACGGACGATCTGGCGGTTCCGGACCAGAAGTACAGCTTCGGCGTGGTGAAAGCGGCCCAAGCGCGGGGCGATTTCCAGGTCTTGGCGGACCGCAAGCGGAGAGCGTTGCGGGTTCATCTGTCGCCGGATTTGAAAACGAGTCTGCCGCAACTGCGCGACCTGATCGGTGCGAGCCTGGCGCACTGAGCCTGATAATTTTCTGGCTCGATATCGTTACCGGTTCGATATCGTTACCGGCTCGATATCGTTATAGACATCGGCGATGCATGATCCATCGGACTTGAGCGAGGCACCCCTTTACATCCGCTGGGGTGCCGACCGGTCTCCGTATGCCCTCGAGTTACGGCTTGATCTGGTGTCTCTCATTCGCGCGGAGTTACTGAAAACAGAAAACAGTGTGTTCGAGATTGGAGGCGTGTTGATTGGAGAGCTTCCGACCGCCTACTCAAACACAATCAGAATCGAAAACATCGAGCTGATCGGGCGCGATCCCGCTGATGGCTCTACGTTCATGCTGAATCCGGGGCAGCACGACCGATTTTCCGAGTTGCGATGGCAAAGCCGGGAGCGCGATAACGTCGCCGTCGGTATGTTCCGAAGCCACATCCGGCCGGGTCCTTTGCGACCATCACTGGCTGATCGAACACTGCTCTCGGGCGAGTTTCCGGGTCCGGTTTACGCCCTCATGCTGGTTCGCACAGAGCCGGAACTGACCGGCAACTTCTACATCGCAGCGCACGGCCAGCTTTCTGTGGAACCTACGATTTCCGATTTTGCTTTCAACGAGAAAGTTCTGGGCAATCTTCCGGAACACCGTCCGGCGGCGGTGGATCCGGTTTTGTCGACGTTGACGATGCCTAAAGAATCGGGGGCACACCTGCTTCCGGTTCTGCTGGCGGGCTTCGCCGTTGCAGTATTGGTGATGGGCCTGGCGGTCTTCGGATATCTGCCCGTCAGCGACATTGCTGCATGGCTTGGATACCAATCGCGCCAGATTCAATTGGAAGCTCGGCAGGGCCGGGATCAACTACGCATCACGTGGAATGGCGCATCGCTTCCGGTACAGAGCGCCTCAAGCGGAGTTTTGAAGCTACACGCAGGCCGCATAGATCGCAGCATTGTGCTTGGACCGGACGATTTGCGCCTGGGAACGGTTGTGGTCGAAGGCTTGGCTCCTAGTGCACAGGTGACCCTCGCCCTTCGCTCCAATGGCAGCGTGGGAGCAAGTGAAACGGTGTTTTGGAATGGACACCAGTAGCGTGATTATTGCCGAAGCAAGATGGTGAACTCGCCTGCTCGGGCGTCCAGAATGACAGTCGAGGCTGGCGGTATATCACCTTGTGCTACCAGCGCGGCCAAGGGTTGAATGAAGTTCCGTTGCACGGTTCGCTTCAACTCGCGGGCGCCGAACTCGGTGCTGACGCCCGTGTCCAGCAACAACTTACGCGCCGCTGGAGTGGACTGCAACTCGAAGGACGACGGTCCGAGCCTGCTTCGAATGAGCTTGCTGAAGTTTTCAAGCGTCTGATCGAGAATGATCTCGCAAGCGGCGCGATTCAGCGGTTTATAAGTTACAACCGAGTCGATGCGATTCACAAACTCGGGCGAAAACTTCTGCCGCACCGCCACCATACCCACGTTCGTCATCCGTTTTCCGTTATCAAGCGTGCCGGGCGGGAGCATCGCTTCCAACCCGAAGTCCGGCTTCAATAAGCGCGACATCCCTTTCGATCCCAGGTTGCTGGTAAGAAAAATGAGAGAACGCTCGAAATTCACGGTCGAGTTATCACCCAGCCGAAGCGTTGCCTTGTCTAAGATGCCCAGCAGCATGCGAGTCATCGAAGCCGCGGCTTTCTCAATCTCGTCGAAAAGAACGATCGAGATATCGCTGGTATCCGACGTGACGCCGGTCAACTTGGCCTGGCTTAACATAGGCTGCGTTTCGCGATGTCCCAGATAGCCGGGAGGCGCCCCGAGTAACTTGGCCACCTCATGCTCCATCTGGAACTCACCGCAGTCCACTTTCAGGACGTTCTTGGCACTGCCGTGCAGCACCTCGGCCAAGGCCTCCACCGTTCTCGTTTTGCCGGTGCCCGTAGGACCGAGCAGCAGAACCACTCCGATGGGGCGCCCGTCCGGCGATAAGCCGGCCTGGTGCATCTGGACAAATGGCACGATCGTGTCAATCGCATCCGACTGGCCAACTAACAGGTTCTGCAGCCGGGCAGCAAGTCCGTCGGCCGCCTTCACGCCAGTCGATCGCCGCGGGCGACCGGATAAGGATTGTGAGCGCATGGGATTTTTGGGAACGCACCCACTGTAGGCCGCTTCACCATTCAAATCGCACGCGGTCCGCTCGGCATTTCTTACATTTCCATCGCGTAAGTGATTGAAGCTATTGAATTAAGCGCTTCGGCTTCTCCCGGTAAATAATGCTTGCTTTGTTGTGACTGCGTTTTCGGCCCTTCAAGTAAGAAGCGCGCAAACCGCCGGGTGCGCCTGCTCGACCCGAGACTGACCGGTGGTTGGCATTGGCATGGGAGCTGAGATTCGATCAGGCTCTCGATTGGGAAAATTGTGGCTTGAAAAGTACTGGCCTAGTAATTACTCGATCCCGTAGAGCCCGTGTCAACGCAGAAGCAGGAGCATCGTCCAGATCCTGTGACGATGAGGAAAAGTCTTATTTCGCCCTGTTTGCCACTGTTGCCATGTTTGCAACTGATCAGTACATTTTGTTCACTGGCCTTCTGCGGTTCGATCCAGGCGCAAGAGCCGCTTTCCGTGCTTCCCGGCAGAAATGCGGCATGGGTTCGTTCCGGAACCCGGCTATCCACAGCAGTGGATCTGTCGTTGCAAAGGACAGTCAGCGTCATGATCCGGCGAGGCGCTCCGCAGCAAGCACTACTCGATTACCTGGCAAGCGAACAACAACGACCAGGCTCACCGCAATATCACAAATGGGTGACTCCCGAACAGATTGGAGCGCTCTACGGACCTGATCCCCAAGACCTCAAAGCAGTGACGGCCTGGTTGAAACTGGCAGGCTTGCAGGTTGAATCGATTGCTCCAACGGCGACGCTGGTGCAAGCTTCAGGCTCGCTCCAGACACTGGCAAATGCGTTTCACCTGACCTTCAGTTATTACAACGTGAATGGCGCTCCACATCTGGCGGCCAATGAGATGCCCTCGGTGCCGAGAGCGCTTGCGCCGATTATCCACAGCGTGGCTGGCCTATCCGACACAATACGCATGAAGCAGCCAAAGCCGGAGGGTTTGTATACGAAGGCGAGTGGGCCGTCTAATTCATATTTTGTTACCCCGGCGGATTTCGCCACAATTTTTGACCTGAATTCCGTGTACGCAGCAGGTAATACGGGCGGCCTTATTGGTGCCCGGAAACAGCGGGTGGCGATTCTCGGGGCGGATGGCGTTGACGAGAAAGACATCGATCTGTATACACAGACTCTTGGCCTGCCTGCAGCCGATATCAGAACGCTGAATGTCAATGCCCCGAATGCAAATCCCGCAAACGAGGTGGAGAACACGGAGGATGTCGAGCGTGTGATTGGAACAGCGCCGGGTGTGGGCGTCGATCTGATCCTGATCGACACGGGATTGAACCCCGCCTTCAACATCGTTTCCTTCAACACCTTTAAGCTGCACGATCCGATACTGACCATGTCGGTCGGTGTTTGTGAGGACGGCCTTGATCCCGGCTTTGAGGCACAGTTTGACCACCTCTTCCAGATCAGCGCCATGGAAGGCATCACAACGCTCGTCTCTTCAGGAGATACCGGCGCAAGCTGTGGAATCCCGAAGCGCGTTCCGGACGGGCGAACTAGTCCCTCGATCAATGCCTTGTGCGCTTCCTCCTATGTCACCTGCATGGGAGGCACTTCCTTCAGCGACCAGCAGGATCCTTCTGCTTATTGGGCGCCCACAAACGGTCCCGGGTTGGAATCAGCACTGTCCTATATTCCGGAAGGCACATGGAATGCGCCTCAATCAGCCTCGGCGCAATACTATGTCGAAGCTGGCGGAGGAGGCATCAGCGCGAATATCGCCCGGCCTTCCTGGCAGGTTGGCCCGGGCGTGCCAGCCGGATCCATGCGCGTGGTTCCGGATATCAGCTTTCCCGCTTCTGGACGCGACGGGTACTTTGGATGTCATGCAGGCGCGTGCAGCTCAACAACAACGAGCACTTCGGGACAAGGCGGTACGTCCGCCACCGCTCCGACCATGGCGGGGATTGTGGCCCTGCTCAACACCGCATTAGGCACACGCTCGGGCAACATCAATCCGCTGATCTATCGCCTGGCCAACTCGGCCGATTACAACAAGATTTTTCATGATGTAACACCCGAAAGTGCGGGAGTAGGAGACTGCGACGCTTCGTTTCCCTCGCGCTGCAACAATTCCTTCGTCGGTCCGTCGGGAACCATTACAACGGGCGTGATGGGCTTCAACCTTACCGCAGGGTACGACGTCGCGACAGGTTGGGGAACGTTGGATGTGGCAAACTTCCTGGCCGCCGCGAAGGCAAGTGCCCCGCCCGCGATTCCGTAGGCGATCCTCCGATACGGTCATCCCTTTCAGATCCATGTTCACCAGACAGGAAAAACGCTTGCGCCCTAT
>JAVHMZ010541425.1:0-13544 GCA_034782995.1 Amazona versicolor
CGGCCGCCGCGCCGGGGGGAGAAGTTGGGTACTGAGCAGCACACTCCTTGCCAGTCCCCCCGATTCGCTGTGTCCCCCCATAACTGTCGCGCCGCAAGTGGTATTTTTCGCCAGCCCAAAAACCTGACCTATCTCATGGGTAATAACTGCGATTACATCGTCTAGATTACTGGACTGCGCGAGCCAGTCACTCAAAACGATATTGGCACCCGTGACCTGCTTAGCCGCATTTGTCGCGATATTGGCTTGGCCACAGTCACCATTGACATTCCGGTGAGACTGGTAGCTGATGGTGATGTCGGGGTTCGCGCAGTTCGTCTGAAACTGCAGGTAATAACCTGCCGAGGCTCCGCCGTATGTCGCGTTGTTCCAATCGTTAACGGCCCCGTTTGAACCAGTTAGGGCGTATAAAGCGTCGGGTTATATCCCTGGGTGGGGTTCAATTGGTTGTCCGCTTTTGTTGAATTGTCCATGCATACGGTTACGATCCGTCCCTTATTAGGCCCAGTGCCATGCCCGTTGCTAATCGGCGCAAAACTCGACGTGCTGTAGCAGCCAGGGCACGTTTGCGCGCTGAGGGAGGTCACGCCGCCATAGAAACCGCAAACGAGAAAGACAGGAATGGGTCGCAAGAGCATATGAATGCACTCCTCTAATGTCTCACCCGAGTTTGTAAAAGCGGCTCGAGGTCGGAGATGTGACTAGACTTTTTCAGGATAGGCTGCCAGAACGAATCTTCGCCGAGTTGCTGCACAGGCTGAACGGTCTTGGATGCTGAGTCATAGAGGAAAATGCCTTTCCTCCCGAGCGGGAGCATCCCGACTCGGACCTGTACATCGAAGCGGTCTCGCTCGAACCGGACGAGCAAGAGATACTCGCGACCGACTTGAAGCGCCATCGGGTACTCTGGGTCTCGTGAACCCGATCCCGCCCCGATGTTAAGCACGTAAATTTCGGTATCCTTGGCGAGAGCTGGAGTTCCGGGCACAGGGGGAACAACGGATGTCGGAGAGATCGCCATCATCGGCACCGAAGCCGCGTTGCCCAGATCGTTCAGGATCTCGCAAACATACCAGGTCGCTTCACGATCTTGGGGGCGGGGCCGCCCGCCCACCTTATTCTCGACGTGAACCAGGAGCGGAACCGTGATCCGAAGAGCGTCATCTAAAGAGGGTACGACAAGCGGACTGAACGAGTTACCCGGCGTGGTCTGACCCGAGATCAGAACTTGAGCGCACACAAGAATGAAGAACGCGAGCACTACGAACTTAGCTCGCCATAGCGACCCTCTAACAGGCCATTGTGGCTGGCTCTGGAGCGTTTGCTCCTTCTTTGGCGGAGTTAGGTGCAAGATTTGCCTCCTGACGCCCAGCGTACCCGAGGAAGGGAATCGGTTCGAGAGCGCGCCCGCCCTCATTCTAAAATGGAATTTCAGCATGCTTACGCGTGAACAGACCCGCGATCTTTTCGCCTCCGACGATCTCATCGCCATTGGCATGGAAGCCGACGCCGTGCGCCGCAGGCTGCATCCCGAAGGCGTCGTCAGCTATATCATCGACCGCAACATCAACTACACCAACACCTGTACCGAATACTGCTCCTTTTGCGCGTTTTATCGCCCGCCGGGTCACAAAGAAGGTTATATCCTTCCCGACGAAGTAATCTTCGCCAAAATTCAAGAGACCATCGACCTCGGCGGCACCGGCATTCTGATGCAGGGCGGCTTGCATCCCGATCTCAAGATCGAGTGGTACGAGGACTTGCTGCGTAAAATCAAAGCGCGCTTTAACATCTGGACGCACTGCTTTTCCGCGCCGGAAATCTGGAACATCGCGGAAGTGAGCGGGATTTCTCTGCGCGACACCATCGTGCGTCTACGCGATGCCGGTCTTGACTCGATTCCCGGTGGCGGCGCGGAAATCCTCGACGACGCCGTCCGCTATCGCATCAGCCGGTTGAAGTGCGGCGTGCAGGATTGGGTGGACGTCCATCGCACCGCGCACGAACTCGGCATGCGCACCACCGCCACCATGATGTTTGGCTGCGGCGAAACGATAGAACAGCGCATCAACCACTTCGAATTAGTCCGTCAGATTCAGGAAGACACCGGCGGCTTTACCGCTTTCATCCCTTGGAGCTTCCAGCGCGAAAACACGTCGCTCGGGCGCTTCATCAAGGAAGAGACGACCGCCGTCGAGTACCTCAAGACACTCGCCATCTCGCGGATCTATCTCGACAACATCCTTAATGTTCAGTCCTCCTGGGTGACGCCGGGTTTGAAAACCTGCCAGGTGGGTCTGCGCTTCGGCGGCAACGACGTTGGCAGCATCATGATCGAGGAAAATGTCGTGTCGGCGGCCGGCGCGCACCATCGAGCCACCGAGGAAGAGTTGCGGCGTCTCATTCGCGACGCGGGCTTTATCCCCAAGCAACGCGACACTCTATACCGCAGCTACTTCTTGAACTGAAAATCCCAGATGCGCGGTTCGACCTTGCCGGGCGTGTACTCGATCAAAGCGTATTCGCCTTCAGCCAGTGGCTTTTCCGGCCAGATCTTATAAAGTCCGCTCTCGGTGAGCTGTTTGCGAAAGCTCGGCACTTCGTCCACCTCCTCCACGCTTTCATTCACGACGGGAACGATGGTGAGTTTTTCGGCCACGCGCACGTTTCGATGCGGATTAAGCCGGACCAAACCGAAACGTTCGTCCTTCCCAAGCTGGAAGTAAAATTCCTGGCGCTCGTTGCGCACCAGGGTGGGGGAGTGTTCGCCATCCAATTCGACCGTCGCTTTGCCCATGACCACGGGTGCGGGCATTGCAATCTTCAGCAGATTGCGGCCTTTGGAGGTGTGAACCTTCACGTCCGCTTGCTTGAAGACGGTCAACTGCTTGGTGTCGTTTAGCGTGTAGACGCCCGCGTCTTGCGGAATTTTCAGCATGTCGTCGTGCTGCTCTTTGATGGCGCGCTCTTCGTCCGCAACCATCTTGGCTTCATCGGCCATGGCGGTCTGGCGCTCATAGCTTTCGGCCTCGGTTTTGCGCAAATCCACCAGTGTGGCCGGGACCTCTTCCCATTCGCTACGCTCGGTGCTGTAGAACTGGACGCGGTCGCCGTCGCGCTTCCATTCCCGCACCAGTTGATATGAGCCGTCTTTCATGTACAACTTGCCGGCAGCCGCGAACGCGCTCAACGCAAGCAGCAAGAGCGCGAAAAACGTACGCATACTCTCCATATTAGAGTCGGCGGGACCGGCCCGCGTTTCCTCGCGTCCGCGATGCTGGAATAATAAGGCTCATGCGCTATCGCAGGTTAGGCAGAACGAATTGGGAAGTCAGCGAAATAGGCCACGGAGCCTGGGGCATTGGCGGCAACATGTGGTTTGGCGCGAGCGACCGCGAATCGATTGCGGCACTCGAAGCTTCGCTCAGGGACGGCGTTAACTTTGTTGACACCGCTCTAGCCTATGGAGACGAGGGACATGGTGAGCGGCTGGTCGGGCAGGCCGTCAATGCGCATGACCGTCCTGTCTACGTCGCCACCAAAGTACCGCCCAAGAATCGCCGCTGGCCCGCGCGTCCTGGCATCGGCATCGACGAAGTCTTCCCTTACGACTACATCATCGAGTCCACACACCAGAGCCTGCGCAATCTCGCCCGCGAAGTTATCGACCTACAGCAGCTCCATGTGTGGAATCCCGAATGGCTCGACCGTGACGAATGGCGTCGCGCTGTCGAAGATCTCAAGAAAGCCGGCAAAGTGCGCGCGTTCGGCATCTCGATTAACGATCATCAGCCCGACTCCGCCGTCGGGATTATCGAGACTGGCCTGATCGACACCGTGCAGGTCATCTACAACATCTTCGACCGCTCGCCCGAACCCACGCTCTTCCCCTTGTGCCGCGACCGCAACATCGGCGTGATCGCGCGCGTGCCTTTCGACGAAGGCGCCCTCACCGGACGCATCAACGCCGACTCGAAATTCGAAGCAAAAGATTTCCGCGCCCATTACTTCCGCGGCGGTCGTCTGCGTGAAGTGGACGAGCGCGTCACGGCACTGGTTAACGAGCTCGATATCCAGCGTCAAGATCTACCGTTGATCGCCCTGCGTTTTATCCTGACTAACCCGGCGGTTTCGACCGTCATCCCAGGAATGCGATCGGTGTCGAGTGTAGAGATGAACGTGCGCGCGCCCATGCTGGGCCCCTTGCCGGACGCTGCGCTGGCTATCGTACGGCAGCACCCCTGGGATAAAAATTACTACGCCTGATCGCGCGAGAGGAGTCGCCGCGAGCTACTTCAAAGGCGAAAAGTCCGCCGCGTCGAGAAACACCGAGTCGACCTTTTCGACGATCTTTCCGTTCGCTTCCGATTCGGCCTGTACCTTCTGCCATTCAGGATCGGAGCGGAACGCTTCCCAATTCTTCTTCGCCTGATCGCGGCTGGCATGGGAGATCACATAGATCAGCGTATTGCTGCGATCGGGCTCGTCTTCGAATGTCCAGTAGGCGACGTTGGTCATCCCGTGCTTTTCGAAAATCTTAGTGGTGTGCTCACGAAAGCGCGTCTTCAAAGTTTCGAGTTTGCCCGGATAGCAATGATAGGTGCGCAATTCAAAGACGCGGGTGTCATCGGCGGCTCGTGCGCTCAGCGCCACGCCACCTAGCAGAAGAACACCAGCCAGCAAATGTTTCCAAAGAGTCATTTCCGCTCAGTCTATCTCGCCCAGCCGATGCACCTTCATCAGATTCATGGTTCCCGGCCGGCCCACGGGCTGACCAGCCACGAACACAACCAAATCGTCGGGCTTTAAATACCCGCGCCCCAACAGCAAATGATCCATCTGCAACAACATCTCATCGGTGGAACCGACGTGCGGCGCCAGTATCGCCACCACGCCATAGGTGACAGACAAGCGGCGCGCCACTTCGGCGTCGGGCGTGATTGCGTAAAGGCAGACCGGTGGACGGTAACGCGCAATCTGCCGCGCGCTCGATCCGCTGGTGGTGAACACAATCAGCGCCGCAACCTCCGCCGCGCGCGCCGCGTTGTAAGCCGCGTCCGCCAGCACTTCTGGCGTCGTCAATGTCTGCAGCCGGGTATGCCGCTCTTGAAATCCTCGCGCCCGAATCGACTTTTCCGCCTCCAGCGCGATCTTCGCCATGTACTGCACGCTTTCCACCGGATACTTGCCCGTGGACGTTTCCGCGGACAACATCACCGCGTCTGTGCCGTCATAGATGGCGTTTGCCACATCGCTGACCTCGGCGCGCGTTGGTGTCGGGCTCGCGGTCATGGACTCCAACATCTGCGTTGCCGTGATGACGAATTTGCCGCCGCGGCGTGCTTGGCGAATGATCGACTTCTGAATTGGGGGCACGCGCTCGAGATCCATCTCGACGCCCAGGTCGCCGCGCGCCACCATCAATCCGTCCGCCGCGTTCACGATCTCGACGATGTTGTCCACGCCCTCGGGCTTCTCGATCTTGGCGACGATCGGTATGTGGTGACCGCGATCGCCGATGCGCTCACGCAAAGCTTCCACATCTTTGGCCGACCGCACGAACGATTGCGCCAGCATGTCGACGCCTTGCCCGAGCGCGAACTCGAGATCGTCGAGGTCTTTGGGCGTGAGCGAGGGTGCGCTTACTTTGACTCCCGGCAGATTGATGCCCTTGTTGTCACCGATCGCGCCACCCGCGGCGACTTCGAATTCAACTTCGCGCTCGTGAACGGCGGCCGCGCGAAGCTGCACCGCGCCATCGTTCAGCAGCACACGATCACCCGGCTTTACGTCGCGGGCGAAATCCGCATAGCCAGTCGACGCGCGGTCGCAATTGCCTAATACCGGGTCGGTGCCGATGACGAATCGTGCGCCTGTTTGCAGCGTGCACGCTCCGCCTTTGAACTTGCCAAGTCGGATTTTCGGCCCTTGAAGATCGAGGAGGATACCGATATGCCGGCCCGCGTCATTCGCCGCGGCGCGAATCATGCGGATGCGCCCGGCGTGCTCTTCCTGCGTACTGTGGGAAGCGTTGAGCCGAAACACGTCCGCACCAGCAGCGATCAGCGCGGCGATTTTCTCGGGCGTATCGGTGGCAGGCCCGAGCGTGGCCACAATCTTGGTGTGGGGCATCCTGAGGGGTGTCTGCCTATTGTAGAAGGCTAGGCCGAAAGTCTGCGAACGAATGCCTGTTTCGCTCGAACGCCGGTCACCACTCCGCGTAGGGAGTTCCGTCTAATCCGTTCCGGTCCGAGCCACTACGCACATCCCAGATTCCCGGCTCTTGCTGATTCACCGCCTGCTCGGGGTCTTCCATGATCAGCTTCCAACTATTGTTGTTGCTGGTCATCGGATCTTTGGGCACTTCATGCAGATATCCGTCCGACACCAAATCCTGCAGCGTTTGCGGGGCCTTCTGCTTATCGAAACTGTACTCGTCGATCATCTGCCGCAACGTGAACAGATCGTTTTTTAAAACGGTCTCTTTCGATCGCGTGAGCGATTTCTGGTAGTAAGGAACGGCAATCGCGATCAAAGTAACGATGATCGCCATCACGATCATCAGTTCAACCAGCGTGAACCCGCGCGGGCGCGAGAAGCGGACGCTACCACTCCTTATACGGCGTTCCATCGAGTGCCTTCGCATCGCTCTTGGTGTATACATCGAATACGTTCTGACCGCCCCCGCCGCCGCTCTTTGGATCGTCCTGCATGCTGCGCGTACCCCACTCGTAGCCGCCGGTCATCGGGTCACGCGGGATGCGGCGCAGAAATTTGATCTTCGTGTCGGAAGCTTTGCCTGATCCCTTTACTCCGTCCACCAGCGCCTGCAAGCTTTCCGGATAACCGAAGGCATCTATCTTCTGCGGACCCAGCTTGTTGCTATCCGCATAGTCCTTGTACTTATCAATGGAAACGCGCATCTCGCGCAGAGCCTCCGATAGCTCGCGCTCTTTGATTCGACGCACGCGCGTGCGGGCCATCGGTACCGCCATCGCGCTCAGTAGCATCAGGATGGTGCAGGCGACGATCAACTCCACCAGCGTCATGCCCGTGCGCCGATCGCGCCTGCGCAAAGGTTGCCCGGATTGTTGCAAGTTCGACTCCGGCATTTACTTCACCGTCACCGTAAGCGGTCCGCTGCCCGCATTAACCGCCGCGCCAGCCGCGTCATGCAACACGGTTTTGGGAACGATGACCACGGTTTGCCCTTTGCCCACGGCTTGGAACGTGAGCGTAAGCAGTGATCCCGAACCGTTCACGCCGCCTTTGGAAACGTCGCGCGCCAATGTCGCAGTAGCATCACCGGTATCGTTCAGGATGTTGCGCGCCGGTGTCAGGGGAACGCCGTTCTGCTGCAGCAGATCGCCCGCTGCGATCGTGTTCAGCTTTAATACCTTCGAGTCGAACTTGATCTGCGACTCGATGGACTGCAAGTTGGTAACGTTCTCCGCACGGACGGAAACGGTGAACGACGAACCCGACACCACATCGATCTGCGCGGGCGCGAAGGAAACGCGCGGAGCGGGTCCAGTTACCGGCGGAGTTGCCGGATTCAGTCCGTTGGGCTGCACTGGCGCGCCCATTTCGCCGTTCGAAAGCGGCACCGTCGTCACCGACGATACCGGGAGAGGTCGCGGCGCGCGCCGCACTTGGTAATTGGTCTGATTGCCCGCATACACTTGCTTCAGGTTGGCGGGATTTACATCCGGCCCGCGCACGATATGCGGAACGATGGAGATTAACAGCTCGGTCTTATTCTGCGTCGTCTGTTGCGTGGTAAACAAGCGGTTCAGAATCGGGATGTTCGCCAAACCTGGAATGCCGGAAACGTTTTTCGAGTCGGACAACTGAATCAACCCGCCAATCATGTTGATCTGTCCGTCGCGCATGCGCACGTCGAGCGTTGCTTTCCGTTGACTGATTACCGGCTGCGAGATGCCGCCGAGATTCACGTAATCAGATACCTGCGAGATATCCACGTCCAGGTGCATCGAAACTTCACCGCTATCGTGCACGCGCGGTGTCATTTCTAAATTCACGCCCGTGTCGATATAGGTGAACTGCGTGTTCACAAGTGGGTTCACGCCAACACCACCGACGCCAGGCTGAAAGCTGCCGCTTGCCGTAGGAACTTTATCGCCAATCTTAAGCACGGCCTTGAAGTTATCCACGGCGCGGATCTGCGGACGCTGCATCACCCGCGTCCCTGTATCGTTCATGATCGCTTCAAGCAAACCGCCGGGCACGTTGGTAAGTGAATAATCCTGCGTTGTGATGTGCTTGAGATTCACTAGCGGAATAGGCGAACTGGTTGTAGTTCCGGAACTCGTTGTTGTCGTTCCCGTGTTCGTCGTTGTGGTGTTTCCCGAGGAAGTGGTCGAGCCCGATGTGTTGGTTGTCCCGGTGTTGTTGGTGAATCCAGTCGACGTGCCCGTCGAAGTCCCAAGCTGACCGGCCAACGTCTGCAAGCTCGTGCGTGGCGTGAATAGGATTTGCGAATTGATTCCATTCGGTGCGAACGCCGCCGCTAACTGCCGGGATCGCGTGCTGTCCACCTCCATCACCGTGACGTCTACCAGCACTTCGGCTTTGGGCTTATCCAGATCCGCGATGATCTTTTCCACCAGCGCCATGCGCGCCGGCTCCGCGCGCACGACGATCGCGTTCTGCGAACTATAGTTGAAAAGCTTGTTGACCTCGATAACCTGCCGCAAAGTCGTAATCACTTCCTGTAGCTCCTGCGGCGAAGTGATGTTGGAAAGATAGAAAACCTTGACGACCTGATCTTCGTACTCGCGCCGCTTGGTCGGATTTTCCTGCGTAATAAAAATTGTGTTGGCTCCGAGCGGCTTCCAGAACGAGTGCGTGACCACCGCCAGGTAATCGAGCGCTTCTTCCAGCGTCGAGCCGTTCAGGTCGATGGACTGCGGCTTGTTTTGCGCCGCATCGTAGTCGGGATCGAACAAAACGTTCACGCCCGCTAGCTTGCCCAGCGTGTCAAATAAAACCTTGGGCTTTTGGTTGTTCATCCGCAGAGTCAGCGGCTGTGGATTTAGCGGCCGTAGCTCCGGGATAGGCATGAGGCTCTCGATGCGCTCCTGCACATCGCGCTTAGCCTCTTCGGTCACCGTCATCCCCTGTTCTTCGGGAGACACTTTGGCGTTCGGATCGGCGGCCTTGCGCTTCTCCTCGCGCTGCATCATTTGGCGCGTTCGCCGGGCTTCCTGGTCGGCAATATCGGATGCCGGGTCAATCTTGTACGCCCGCTCGAACTCCGCCAGTGCTCCGGCAAGATTGCCTGTAGGCCGCAACTGCTGGCCGCGCGCAAGATGGTAATTGGCCGCCTCAAACCGCACGCGCCGGAACTCGAGTAGATATGCCGGGTCCGCCGGATCGGTAGTTACCGCCTGCTCGCTCAGGATCAGCGCATCGTCCCAGTTCTGCTTGCTTTCGGCGATCTGGGCCTCGCGCAGCAGCTTATCGCCCTTCCGATTACGCGCTTGCAAAGGCATCGGAGGAATAAGAAGCGATCCGGCTGACAGAACGGCCGCGAAGGCGCGCCATCGGGGCGAGATGGCGGGACGTATTATCATCGTAATGTTTGACGCATTCCGGGCGCGGGACGTTGAGTCGAAAACGTGAAGAAGACCGACGGGCAGCCGAAAATCCTGAGCGAAAATCGCCAAGCCAGCCACAACTACCATCTATCTGAGCGATTCGAAGCGGGCCTTGTCCTCAGCGGCACGGAGGTCAAGAGTATTCGCGCGGGCAAAATGCAGTTGCGCGATAGCTATGCCCGCATCAAGAAAGACGAAGCCTGGCTGCTAAACGCGCACATCAGCGAGTATTCTCACGGGAATCGCGCTAACCATGAGCCTGTGCGCGGCAGAAAGCTGCTCCTCCATCGCCGCGAGATCGATAAGCTTCTCGGTATCACGCGCGAGAAGGGCCTGTCGCTCATCCCGAAAAAAGTGTACTTGAAAGAAGGCCGCGTTAAGGCCGAAATCGCCGTCGCGAAAGGCAAACAACTGCACGACAAGCGCGAAGCCGACCGCGCCCGCACCGCCGACAACGAGGCTCGCGCCGCCATCCGCGCCAGCAAAGCCCGCCAGCAATAAACCTGGTTTCTCCTGTAACTTAAGCTCAAAAGATACATGGAAATTACGCTGGAACGCCGTTCGCCCGCCGAGATCGAAGCGGACGCTCTCATCATCCTCGAATGGGAAGAAAGCTCCTCGCTGCCGCCGGGCTACGAGCCTATGCGCAAAGCGGGTGAACTCACCGGAAAACCGAAAGAGTTCGCATTGCTTCACCACGTCCCGGGCTACGCTGCGCATCGGCTTCTAATGGCAGGCGCGGGACCAGCGCGCAAGTTCACCGCCTCGGAGTTGCGCACCATCTCCGGCTCCGCGATCCGTTTCCTGAAAGCTCGGTCGCTGGCCCGTGCCGCGTTTCTGCTGCCCGAGGATTTCTCCACGCCCGAGCACGTGTCGGCAGTGGTTGAAGGCGCGCTGTTGGGCAATTACGAATTCGACTCGCATAAGCTTGATCGCAGCGGCACTCACTTCCTCGAGTCCCTGCATGTGGTTGTGAGTGGCGGCGGTGATGAACTCGAACACGGGTTGCATCGTGGACGCATTCTCGGCGATAGCCAGAACTTCGCTCGCGCGCTTGGTGGCGAGCCGGCCAACTTGCTGACGCCGACGGTGCTCGCGGATCGCGCGGAGGAGATGGCGCGCGAATGCGGACTCGGTTTCGACCGCCTCGATGAGGCGCGCATGCGCGATCTTGGCATGGGCGCGCTCCTTGGCGTCGCGCAGGGCAGCGCAGAGCCGCCCGCGCTCATTGTGCTCACCTACACTCCCGAGGGAAAAACAGAGGGCAAAACACACCTCGGATTGGTTGGCAAAGCCGTTACCTTCGATACCGGCGGCATCTCCATCAAGCCTTCGGAAAAGATGGACCAGATGAAGTACGACATGTGCGGCGGCGCGTCTGTTATCGGCGCCATGCGCGCTATCGCCTTGCTGAAGCCGCCCATCCCGGTAATGGGTTTGATTCCCGCCGTGGAAAACATGCTCGGACCGAAAGCGCAGCGCCCCGGCGACATCGTTAAAAGCATGTCGGGCAAGACCATCGAGGTGCTCAACACGGACGCGGAAGGCCGCTTGATCCTGGCCGACGCTCTCACTTACGCGCAGAAGTTGGGCGCCACGCACTTGGTGGACGCTGCGACTCTGACCGGAGCAGTCGTCGTCGCGCTCGGCCATCATCACACAGGAGTCTTCGCCAGCGACGACTCCCTCTTCGACCGCTGGACCCATGCGTCGGATCACGAAGGCGAAAAGATGTGGCGTCTGCCGCTAGGACCCGAATATCGCGAGCAGATCAAAAGCGCCTTTGCGGACATGGCGAACATCGGTGGACGGGACGGCGGATCTATCACCGCGGCGATGATGCTGAAAGAGTTCACCGGCGAAACACCTTGGGTGCATCTCGACATTGCCGGAACCGCATGGCTCGACGACAATAAACCGGCGCTCGCCAAAGGACCAACGGGGGTGCTCGTGCGCAGCTTCGCCAGTCTGGCGGCGAATTGGCGAGATTAGCGCCACGCGCTGGCAGTTTCGGACGCGCTCGTTCGGAAATTTCGAACTTTTTTCATCGCCTTGCGTTTAGCTGAGATACATGAGCGTACCGGCGTCACCCTCCTTCAATGCGGATCGGACAGATGCGCGAGCTTTAATCATTCTGGCCACGCTGCATGTCATCTTCTTCGTGGCGAGCTTGATCGTGATGCCGGTGCTTGCCCCTGGCCTGAAGATTCCGAACCCCTTCGCTGAAGACCGCGCCACCCATGATCTCTACGCGAGTTTCGGCATAGCGGTGAGGGTTAGCAGCTTTTTGCAGTTACTTTCTGCGGTCTGCCTGGCGGCGCTCGGTGCGTTTTGGATTGATTCGAGAGCCAGACAAAGAGTCTCTAGCGCTCAAGTTCTTATTTGGGTAGGCAGCTTGGGCGGTGGGCTCCTGTTATCGGCCGCAGCGCTTTATTCCTGGGCTATCGCGGCTCCGGGCGGCACGGATGTGGGCGCGGCTCTCCACACTCTGCAGTTTGTTCCGTTTCTGATGGGCGGTCCGGGCTGGGCTGCATTCTTTGGATTGTTTTTAGTCGGGATCTGCAGGGCGGGCGCGGCGATCCTTCCGCGATGGCTGATCTTGTCTGGATTCTTTCTTGCGGTCGTTGCCGAGTTATCGACACTCGTGATGCTGACGATAACGGCTTCTGTCTGCCTGCCGATCGCGCGCTTTTTAGGATTTATTTGGCTGATTGCGGCAGCGGTAATTTGGGCGCGCCGTTACACGAAAGAACTCTTAACTTCGTAAGTCGCGGTCTACAACGATTCGTCCGGCTTACCGCCCTGATACTCCGCCCCACCATGGCACGGATCGCACTCGCAGGCACGGTCGCCACTTGCGTTTCCATCTCTTCGTTTTTAACTGGCCGCCAATCGAAATCTGAATATCTTACTGCAGATGCGAAAGCTGCCAGTTTGGCGACATAGGCTTTCGGCGCAACTCGCCCGCACTAACAGACGGCCATCGGATTTATCTGGGGAAAGAGCGTCTTACTGGAAGACAGCATGGCTCGGCTCCGCTTCGATGACACAAAATCGATTACCGTCCGGATCGGCAAGCACGATGTAATCCGCACCCGACTCATAGCGCCAGTTTACGCGGATCGCTCCGAGTCCGCAGATGCGCTCGACTTCGACAGCTTGGTCGATGGCGTAAAGATCTAAGTGATGACGCTGATGGGCCTCAGCCGACGACGTGACCAACTTGATCGCGAGCTGTGGACCGCGCCCGGCGTTCGGTACCAGAATGGCCCAATCGATATCCGGTTCCCGCAAGAGCCGGTAATCGAGTGCCGCCGACCAGAAGGCGATAGCCCGCGCCATGTCCCGAACCCCCCAGACAATCGAGCCGATGCGCAGCATTTTCCCCCTTCTCGGCTTATGATAACTTCCGTTCCTGCCTAGAAAAGCGTTAAATCACGCGGCAAGATAGATGCATGCGGACTAATAGCTCAAACGTCATCAGCCTTGCCAATGAATCGGCAACGAAAGAAGGGTACGACAATCATTCCATCGCCACCGTCAACGATCACGAAATTCGCATCAGCACGATGACGGATGCCTTTCAGTGGCACAACCACCCTGATTCCGACGAGAGCTTTCTCGCGATAGAGGGCGGTTTGTTCATCGACTTTGACGACCATACCGTTGAGCTTCTGCCGGGGCATCTTATCACCGTGGCTCAAGGTGTTCGACACCGGACACGACCGATAAGCAAACGCTCCGTCAATCTTACATTTGAGCGGGCGGGAGCGCGGCACCAAGAGCTTCCTGCACCATCGGAACGGAGCTAGCAGAGGCGATCTCTAATTGTAGGTTCTAGAAAAGACTGGAGCCACCCGCCAGGATCGAACTGGCGACCTGCTGATTACGAATCAGCCGCTCTACCAACTGAGCTAGGGTGGC
>JAVHMZ010541533.1:0-13543 GCA_034782995.1 Amazona versicolor
TATGTCGCAATACCAGGTCTTTCACCATCAACCAGACACAACGCCATCGCTGCCGCCTGCCCCTCGGCCGTCCAACCCGGATTCACGCGATGATGCGGGTCCGGGCTTTGACCAGGAGCGGTTAACGGCCGAGTCGCCCTTGCGCCTGGAACGCCATCTCGAATCGAGACTGTCCGAGCGGGCCGGCCTGCGCAACTTGGACCGCCACCTGTCGATTGCGCAAGGGCGATCCAGCGTGCCGCAAAGCCACCAACTGATTGGCATCGAAGGAGTAGGGGGCGGCGTCGGAGTGACCACCGTGATGGCAACGCTTGCCCGCAATTGGGCGCTCCAGGGAAAAACGTGCGCGCTCTACGACAACGATCCTCACTCTCTGTTCCCGCTTTACTTTGGCCTGCAGAAAATGGCCTCGTCTCAGAACCGCTTCGCAGCTGTACATTCCATGCTGGAACCGGCTGTCCGTCTCCTGACGCCTGGTTCCCTGCCGATCGAGACCGTTGAGACCGAGGCCGACCTGCTGCGCTATTTTGCCGCGCATGCTTCGAATGACTCAGATCTGCTTCTTATGGATGTCGGCCGGCAGAAGTCTCCGTTGGCACCGAAACTTATGGTCGCGTTGCCCGATGTCGGGTCAGTGGCCGCCATCCGCCGCATGCGGGCCAGTGCCGGATCGAACTGGAAAGCGAGCGATCCAATCTGTGTGCTGAATCGCTTCGACGCTGCCATGCCGCTGGATCGCGAACTGCTGGCGTGGCTTGAAAGGCAGTTCTCCCGGGTGGTTACAATCCGCGCCTCGCATCTCCTGTCGGAGGCACTCGCCGAGGGCTCTACCGTTCTCGACTGGGCTCCCGAATCGGACGTCGCTGCCGATTTCGCCCGTCTTGCCGAACTTGTTCAAACTTCCAACCAGGAGAGCTTGCAGCTATGTTCCTAAACAAGATCCCGAAACGCCTCATCCAGGCCGCCTGCGCGCTTCCGCTGGCGCTTGGCACGCTATTCCTGATTCGCATGCCGCTCAACTGGATGGATCAGTCCGTGTTCAGCGGCTTGATTATCCTCACCTGCATCGTGGCGGGCCGCCTCAGCGCGTCGCGCGTTGTGACATCCACGCTCACGCTGGTTTCTATCTTCTGCTCCCTGCGGTATATCGTCTGGCGCTGGTCTGCCAGCGTCAGCTTCCTGAATCATTCGGGATGGAACGTCGACCTGCTCGGACTCATCTTTGCTCTGGCCCTGCTGGCGGCCGAAAGCTACTCAGTTTTGATTTTGCTGCTGGGTTATTTTCAGAGCGCTCGCTCGCTCCGCCGCAAACCCGTACCCATGACGTCCGATTTAACGGAATGGCCGACGGTCGATGTCTATATTCCGACCTACAACGAATCGCTCGACGTCGTTCGTCCTACCGTGCTTGCCGCCATGGGCATCGATTGGCCGCAGGATCGAATCAAGATTTACATCCTCGACGATGGCCGCCGGCCGGAGTTCCGCGAATTTGCGGCGGAATGCGGATGTGAATATCTGGTGCGCTCCGACAACAAGCACGCCAAAGCCGGCAACATCAATGCTGCTCTCAAAATGACGAGCGGCGAATATATCGCCATATTCGATTGCGACCACATTGCCACCCGCTCCTTCCTGCAACTCACCATGGGCTGGTTCGGGAAAGACCCAAAGCTGGCTCTGGTCCAGACGCCCCACCACTTCTATTCGCCCGATCCGTTTGAGCGCAACCTGAATCTGTTTCGCAGAATCCCGAATGAAGGCGCGCTCTTCTATGGCGTTGTCCAGGATGGCAACGATCTCTGGAACGCCACATTTTTCTGCGGATCTTGTGCGGTCATCAAGCGTGAAGCTTTAGCCCAGATCGGTGGTATTGCCGTCGAGACCGTGACTGAAGACGCCCACACCGCCCTGCGGCTGCAGCGGCTGGGATGGAACACCGCCTACATCGGTATTCCGCAGGCCGCCGGTCTTGCCACCGGAAGCCTTGCTGCTCACGTGGGCCAGCGCATTCGATGGGCTCGCGGCATGGTGCAGATTCTTCGCACCGAGTTCCCGCCTCTTGCCAGCGGCCTCACCTTCGCGCAGCGCATCTGCTATCTGAACTGCGCCATGCACTACTTGTACGCCATACCGCGCCTCACATTCGTAAGCGCTCCGCTGGTCTATCTGGTGTTCGGCAAAAGCAATCTGTACGGCTTCATCTGGGAAATCATGGCCTACGCCGTACCCCACCTGGTGCTCTCCAACATGGTGAACTCTCGCACGCAGGGCGACCATCGCCATTCGTTCTGGAACGAAGTCTACGAGATGGTGCTGGCGCCTTACATCCTGCTGCCTACCACCTTCGCGCTTATCAATCCGAAGTGGGGCAAATTTAATGTCACGGCGAAGAGCAGCGTCGTCGAGGAGAACTTCTTCGACTGGCAGATTGCACGGCCTTACATTTACCTGCTTGCTCTGAACGTTGTCGGCATGGCGTGCGCCATCCCGCGCTACTTCACCTCCGGCGATTCGTCCGGTGTCCTGTTGATCAACGTGCTTTGGGCCGCCTTGAACTCGCTTATGATCGGCGCCTGCATCGCGGTGTCGTTCGAGAGCAAACAGCGCCGCTCCACCGCTCGTGTGGAAGCACCCCTGAGTGCTTCGATCATTCTGGGCGACCAGCCCGAACAACACTGCCACGTGATCGACCTCTCCGAAGGAGGTCTCGCGCTGCGCTCCGACAGTAATTTCGCCGTCCAGAACGGTACGCTCGGGTTGGTTGTCATCCGTGCGGGCACCGAACAATTTCGCTTCGAGATCGAATCCGTTCGGTCTCACGAGAACCGCGTTCATCTGCGCTTTATTCGCAACGATCTGCGGCACCAGCGTGAAATCACCAAGCTTGTATACGCCCGCGCCGACTCCTGGATCAACTGGAACAAAGATCAACGGCGCGACCGCATCCTCAGCAGCCTGCTTCATGTGTTCTCGATCGGTGCTAACGGCATCTGGATGCTCCCCTCGCTCCTGATCCGGCGCGAAAAGAAGGCCACGCAGCAGCAAAGTGGCGAGCGCCACCGTCTGACCCTTCCAAATTCTGCGTTGCCGATGGTCGCGCTTGTCTGTGGGCTCGTGCTGGCTTCGTCACTGAAGGCTCAGACCGCGTTCCACGACAGCCAGACCTTGGCGGAGCTGGGTGCACGCTCGGCTGTCCTGCTGAATCACGATCATCCTGCCAACACCCTGAACTTTGTTTTGCCAAGCTCCAAGATTGTCGATTCGGCTGAGTTAACGTTGAGTCTGCATTCGGGTGACCTGCCCGCTGACAACGATCTCGAAATGCATGTGACGCTGAATGGCGTCGAAGCCGCCTCACTTCCTGCAATCAATTGGAATGGCGGTTCCGAACCGGTTGTACTGTCGCTGCCTGCCGACCTGCTGGTCCGCGACAACACTCTGCAATTCGAACTCAAGCACCAGCGCAAAAGGGTCGACACGCGCCAGGCCTCCATTGCTGGCTGGATACGTATCGAGCCGGCAAGCGAACTTCGAACCTCCGGCCTGATGCTGAACCTTCCCAACCGGCTCTCGATGCTGCCCGCACCCTTCTTTGACGCGTCGCTCCAGCGCGCCATCGAAGTACCCATCGTGCTTGAGGCCCAGCCCTCCCTCGATGCCTTGCGGGCCTCCGGCACCGTGGCGTCATGGCTGGGATCTCTAGCCGCCCATCGCGGAACCCACTTTGCTGTATCCGCAGGCAAGTTTCCCAAAGGGAACGCCATCTTGATTGCAGCGTCTGGCAGCAACCTGGCAGCCGAGCTCCACTTGAGCAACGACGCGACCCAGGTTGCCGTCCTCGACAATCCCGCTGATCCCTATGGAAAAGTCTTGGCTCTGGTTTCGCCGCGCAGCAGTATCCTTCCCGAACTGGCCGCCTTGTTGGTTCACAATCGCCTGCGCGAAGAGGTGGATCACGTCGTCATCGACGAAACTGCGCTGCTCGCGCATGGCATCAGCTCGGAAGTGAAAGGGAACTGGGACGATCCCAAATACCCCATCGCGCTCACTAAAGGCGTCACTGATGGCATGTTGCAGGCCCGTTTTGGAGAGACCGGCAAGCTTTACTTCCGCCTTCCTCCTGATCTGGAGTACGGAACCAAGCTAACCGTGCCTCTTACCTTGGGACTTCGCCTGGGTGGCCTGACGGCCGACGATCACCTCTGGCTCTCGATACGTCTCAACAACACTTTCGTCACCAAACGCCGTCTTGGGGTTGCCGATAGCGGCAAGGCACTGCGAGAGATGTTCGCGATACCGGTGTCGCTGCTCTATTCAAGCAATACTCTCGAGCTGGAGTTGAACTCCGATCGCTCGGAGACTTCTGTTCTCAATCCGCAGGCGGTCACACTCCAGATCCTCCGGAATTCGCAGATCGATCTGGGAAACCCGGTCCATTTTGTCGAGATGCCGCGACTCGATCTCTTCGCCGAATCGGGATACCCGTTTACGTCCAAACCGGATCTGAGTGAGACCACCATTGTGCTGCCTGGCTTCCCAACCGCCGCTCAGATCGGTCTCTATCTCGATGCGATGGCCTTCCTGAGCGCGCAGACCGGAATACCGTCAGAGCGCTTTCGGCTGGTGAACGGAAAGGATCTGCAACCCGGCGCAAATGCCGATCTCCTGGTGATTGCCGGTACGAACGACGACGAGAGTTTTCGCCCGTTTCAGCGCCAGATGACTATGCTTCCTGTAAACGGCAGATTTGAAGCCAACAACATCGGCTTGCCTTGGCAGGAATGGCTCTCACGCGCGATGCTGGCGCGGCGGGAAGAATCGAGCCGCTTAAATCAATTGCTGGAGCGCGAAAGCTCGCTCGCATTCCTGATGGAGCAATTCGCCAACCCCTATCGCCGCGAGCGTTCCGTGCTGGTGCTGGCCAGCCGTTCCGAGACGGATTCGAATCCGTATTTCGAGATGCTCGCCAAGGCCTCGCGCGAAGGCGCTATCAGTGGCGGGCTTGTGCTGGCTGACAGCGAACACTTCCAATCGTTCGCCCTCTCCTGGCGTCACTATTCCCTTGGCTCTCACGTCTCGATCGCCGCAGTCTACAGTGCTCTGCGGTTCCATCTGTGGATCCTCCCGATGCTCCTCCTGGGCGGGGCCTTTCTCATGGCCCGCTGGTGGGAAGGTGTGCTCGAGCGTCAGGCCGAGCGCAGGCTCCAACCCGGCCTCTGATCGTCCCTCCGAACCCAAGCAGGAACTACACAATGAAACTCTCTCTCGCTCTCATTTCGCTCGTTCTGTCTTCAATGCCGGCGCTCTCCGCGGATGTGAACCCGGCGGTCAACATATTGCTCGAAAAAGCACAGTCTCTCGAGGCACGCGGTCGCGGCGACCTGGCTGCGCAAGTCTGGCAGCAAGTGCTGGTCGCCAATCCCGATCAGACCACGGCGCTCGCTCACCTGATGCGCTGGACCAAATCCAATGGCCAGCCTACGCAATCGGCTGTGTACGCCGCGCGTCTGCGCCGTCTCTCGCCCGACGCAGCGGAACTCGATGAGCAGGAGTCGCAGTCCAACACAGGCAGTAAAGCGCGCCTCGATGAAGCATCCCGCCTTATGCAAAGCGGCCACTTCGATGAAGCCTTCAAAATCTATCGTGACGTTTTCGGCGTCAAACCTCCCGCCGGGACCTGGGCTGTCGCTTACTACGAGGCTCAGGCGAACTCGACAGGTGGCTATGATGCAGCCTTGGCGGGCCTCCGGAATATGGCCGCCGTTTATCCGTCCAACGCGGACTACAAGCTGTTGCTGGGCCGCCTGATGACCTACCATCCGGCAACCCGTCTCGAAGGAGTTGATTTACTTTCTGCGATTCCAGCATCTTCCCTGGCCGGGCAAAAGGCTAAACTCGCCTGGCGTCAGGCACTGGTCTGGGAGAAGGCTAACAGCGCGTTCGGCCCCTCGGTCAAACTGTACTTGACCCGATACGCAGATGCGGAGCTCGACGCTGATACGTCCGTCATGCGGAATCGCGAAATCGTGCGCGCCACGCCCGCTCGCCCGGAAGATAAGGATGTGCAGCTGGGCTATGCGGCATTAAAGAACGGCTCCCTCGATAGCGCAGAGAACCATTTCCGCGATGCGCTCAAAAAGAACGATTCAGAGAGCCGCGCCCGCGCCGGGCTGGGCTTCGTCGCCATGAAGCGCCGTAACTTTGACACTGCCGTCCATGAATTTGAAGCAGCGAAAGACCCTGCTACCGTGAACTCCGCTCTGGCTGAAGCTAAGTTTTGGAAAGTGATGCGGGAAGCGACGATCGCCACCGACGCCCAGGACTGGAAGTCGGCCGTCCCTCTTTACCAGGATGCTCTGCGCCAGAATCCTCACAGCCGTGAAGCGTCGGCGGGCTTGGGCGGTTCTCTACTGGCTGCGAATGAGCCCTCTCAGGCGCTCCCCTATCTGCACCAGGTGGTTGAAGCGAATCCAAAGGACGAACCAGGCTGGTGCAATCTGGTGAAAGCCTCGCTCGAAAGCCGCGGCCCTCAGAGTGCTCTGCGCATCATTGCCTCCATTCCGGACTCGGTCTCCGCACGCCTTGCTGATCGTACGGATTGGCGTGTCATCACCGCTTCGGTGCATCATCGCGCCGGCGAAAACGATATCGCCCTGTCCCTGTATCGCGAATCGCTGAATGCCAAAACGGACGATCTGTCGCCGGATACTCTGACCGCGCTCGCTAGCTTGTCGCTCGAAATGAAGCAGCCCTCACAAGCTGCCGTCTACGCGCAGCGTGCCGTTGACGCTGCTCCCAAAACGCCAGCCGCCTGGGAACTCTTGTTCTCCGCTCTGATTGCAACCGGCCGCATGGATCAGGCGCATGACGCGCTCGAACACATGCCCGCTCGGGTCCAGTCGCAAGCCGCGGCCCATCCCGGCTTCCAGCAGTCGCTTGCGTCCTACAAGGAAGCGAGTGGCGATCTGGACGGCGCGCGCACTATGTTGGAAGCGCTGTTGAAACACGGCCTGCCGGAGTCCGCTCGGCTCGATGCTCAGCTGCAGCTGGCCGATCTCGACTCTAAGCTCGGCAGCTATGACAACGCCCTTGCGCTATTGAATGAAGTAGCCGTCAACCGTCCCGACGATGTGGATCTCTATCGCACGCGCATTCTACTGCTCAACCGCATGCACCAGGATGCGGCGGTCGTCGATACCTTTACCAATGCACCCGCGTCCGTCGCCAATCGCTTACGGCAACAGGGCGATATCGTCTCGGTTCTGGCTGGCTGCTACAAGGCCGAAAACCGGAGCGACGCTGCCGTTCGGCTTCTCGATACCTACACGATCGGCGGAGGTAACTCCAACAAGACCGAACAGCAGCTGCAACTGTCGTGGTTATTGTTGGATGAACCCGGTTCATCGGCTCCCCTCTACCATCTGCTTGAAACGCTCGATCGCAGTCCAGATCTCGACGCTGCCGGCCGCAAGCAGTTGAACAATCTTTGGGCCACTTGGATTCTACGGACCGCCGAAGCCAGCCGCAAGTCCGGTAACACCGACCGCGCGCTGCTGTTGCTTGAGCAAGGTGCAAAGACGTATCGAGACAACGCCCCCCTGCAGGCCGCTTTCGCCGGCAACTTGCTCCTCGCCGGTCAAACCCGCCGCGCCTTTAACGTTTATTGTAATTGGAATCTGAAAGGCGGCACCGCTGACGACTATTCCGGCGCGATCGGCGCAGCCCTTTCCGAGCACAGTTATCCCTATGCAGATGCCTGGCTGCACGACGCCCTTTACCGCTGGCCCAACGATGCCAGGCTGCTTTCGCTTGCCGGTGATCTGGCGCAGGCCCGCGGCGACGTTCATCGTGCACGCACCTACTGGACGCAAGCCCTTGCCGCGAAACAGAATCAGCCCCAGAGAGAAGGCGAACTCGCTCAGTACGCGAGCGATGAGCGCAAGCAATCGCTCCGCGCCCTGCTGGTTACCGATGATCCCTCAGCCACGTCCCCGGTAGCCATGGTCCAGGGATATGCTCCCGTTGACGGACGTTCCCGTGACGGAGCGCTGCCCGTGCATCTCTCGGCCTACGATCCGGCGCAAGTCGACGTCAGCCAACCCGCGCCCTTCTCGCTCTTCCATTCGCCCGCTCACACAGCCGGCCTGGTGCGCGCCATTGAGCCGGCGGAGGACCACACGCTGCAGGATAAACTCGCCTCGCTTGAAACGCCTGGCCCGTACTTCAGCTCTCGAACGTCGGTTTGGGGCCGTGGCGGTGAGCCCGGCTTCGATCGCCTTATCATTCAGCAGGCTGCCTTCGAGGCAAGCACGCCCCTGTCCGACCGTCTGCGCGCCTCGTTCATCTTGACGCCCACTTACCTGTCCGGGGGCACAGCCACCGGCAGCGGCACCGCCCTGTTCGGTTCGCAAACCGTTCCGGCAGGCTTCGGACCGCAGAGCGCCAGCGGTATTGCAGCCGAAGCGCAGCTGTCTTCCGATTGGCTCGGCTTGCGATTAGGCACAACGCCGCGCGGCTTTCTCGTGCATAACTGGATCGGCGGATTGCGCCTGTCTCCTTTCTCTCAGCACGTGGGGATCGTCCTCGAACGTGATCAGGTCCGCGACACCATGCTGTCCTTTGCCGGCGTGCGGGATCCTGTCACCAACCAGACCTTCGGTGGCGTGATCTCGAACTCGGCTGCGCTGCAAACCCATTGGGGCGACGCCAACTCGGGCCTGTACGCCTCCGGTGGCTACCAACTGCTCGAAGGCACCCACGTTACCCGCAACAATGCGGTGAACGGCAATCTCGGCGTTTGGTGGAAAGTCGCGAGTTTGCCCGACGGCCGTTTAACGGTAGGAATGAACTTCTCGGCCATGCACTACGACCAGAATCTTCGCTACTTCACTCTTGGCCAGGGCGGATATTTCAGCCCGCAGCAGTATTTCCTCTTTAACGTGCCGGTGCGCTGGACTGGCGCGCATGGTCGCTTTCAATACACCTTGGCCGGCAGTCTCGGTCTCCAGCACTTTACCGAAGACGAAACAGGTGGCGGCCGTTACGCGGCTCTGGTCAGTACGGGCGCAAACTTCAACTTTGACGGCCGGCTCGGTTATCAGTTGGCGCCGCACTGGCTGATGGGTGGCTTTGCGACCACCAGTAACGCACGCGATTACACTGCCTCCTCTGCCGGGCTCTTCGTGAAGTACACCTTCGAGGAACGACCTATGAACTCGCTCGTCGCTTCGCCAGCCGTTCCTGACTGGCGCGGTCAGCAGCAACTGCCGTTCTGACTCTAAAGTATTCCATCCCTCCAGCTGATGAACAAAGTTCGGCTGGAGGGCTAACCGCCCCTCGATTGCCAGGGCACCTCGATTCGGGCAACACGGAACTGTCCAAGACTTGATTCGGGCAAGATACTTGCGGTCCGCTGACTAAGTGGTTAACAACTTCCGCCAAGCGTGCGAGTTCAATTCTGAAGTCAGCAACAAGTAAGCCGCCCGGCAAGTCTCTGCGATCTTTGTTCCATCCAAAAAGTCATGGTTCTCGTATGCACTATCCGTGAGAGATGGTAGTATCCGAGTCACAGCACAGGGCGCGTCTTACCTACCCTGCTAATCACTCCGCTTATGCCAGAACCACTCGGTGATGACCCCGCATCCGCCGGAGAGTCGGTTCTGGGTTCGCATGCTTCGCCGGCCGACCGGCTCAATCACTTGTTCAGCATTACGTATGAAGAACTAAAACGCATTGCCAGCTGGGTGCGGCGTAATGATCCCTCCGCAACGCTCAACCCCACCGCGCTTGTCAACGAAGCCTGGATGAAGCTATCGAAGACCCCGCAAGTTGCTCACCTCGAGCAGCTCCATTTCAAGCGGATTGCCTGCCGCGCCATGCGCCAGGTTCTGATCGATGCGGCCCGCCGGCGCAAAGCCACGAAACGTGCGAACGTCGTCGCGATTCCCGACTGGGAGGGCCTGGACTTCAACGCTGCCGCCTACGAGGATCAGGTGACTGCTCTCGACCAGGCACTCGTCGAATTGAGCGCGATCCATCCCCGCCCGGCAGAGATAGTGGAAGCACGATTTTTTGGCGGACTGGAGAGCGCTGAAATCGCAGCGATGATGAACATCTCGGAATCGACGGTCACCCGTGACTGGCGCTTGGCGCGCGCTTGGCTTTCAACCCGCATCAACAAGACCGGAGTCTGACGAGAGCGGCGATGACCTTCCAGAGCTGGGATATCATCAGCGATCTCTTTGAACGGGCTGCCCCCCTGCCCAACTCTCAACAGCGCGCCTTCCTGGAACAGCATACGGACGATCCGGAACTGATAGACGAAGTCCTGCAGTTGCTCGAACAGGATACCGCCACCATCCCGCTGCTCGATCAAGGCCTGCCGGCAGCAGCTGCCACGCTCCTCGATCGCTCCGATGAGCCCCACCTTTACGAAACCAGGTTCGGGCCGTATCGCCTGGAACGGCTGCTCGGGGCGGGCGGCATGGGTACCGTCTTCCTGGCACGTCGCGACGATCTGGGCAAAGTCGCCGCTATTAAAATCCTTCGCGATGCCTTTCTGTCTCCGGCCCGCCGCGATCGTTTCCTTCAGGAGCAGCGAACTCTCTCCCAGCTCAATCATCCGCTCATCGCCCAGCTGTACGATGCCGGTTGGACTCCGGAAGGCACTCCCTGGTTCGCCATGGAATATATAGATGGCACACCCGTCACCGACTTCTGCCTGGAGCACAACTTATCGCTCGCCGACCGCCTGCGGCTCTTCCGACAGGTATGTGAGGCCGTTCGTTTCGCACACGAGCGTGCCGTCATTCACCGCGACCTGAAGCCCGCCAATATCCTGGTGGATCGCCAGGCAAACCCGAAATTGGTCGACTTCGGCATTGCCAAACAACTGGAGTCACTGGGTGATCCGCGAATGGAGACGCAAACCGCCCTGCGCATGATGACCCCTGCATATGCTGCTCCGGAACAGGTGGCGGGCGGCGAAATCGGCGCATTTACCGACGTCTTTTCGCTCGGAATCATCCTTTACCTGCTCTTGACTGGCCGGCACCCATTTGAGGCCGAGCGCGACCACCTATCTTCCCTGCAGGGCCGATTCTCGCCGCCCTCCTCCTTGCTCCTCCCGGGGTTAGACCGCGCGAACATCGATTGGCGCGATCTCGATTTGCTCATCTCTGTAGCGCTGCATCCTGATCCACTGCGCCGCTATCGCTCCGCCGAAGCTCTGATCCGCGATCTCGATCACTTGGTTAGGAACGAGCCGCTCGAAGTTCGTCCGGAATCGCTCGCCTATCGTGCCACGAAGTTTATCCGGCGGAATCGTAGGTCTCTTACCCTGTTCGGCTTGGCGGCGTTCCTTGCCATTGCCTCGCTCACGTTCTTTATTGTTCGCTTGAATCAACTTCGCAACGCAGCCGTCGCCTCCGCCCTGCGCGCGCAATCGCTCCAGCAGTTTACCCAGAGCCTCTTCGATGGCGGAGAAAAAACGGGTCTGCCTCCGCGCGATTTCCCCGCCTCCCGCCTGCTCAGTCGTGGTGTCGAGCAGGCCAATCTGCTCGGCCCCCAGCCGCAGGCCCAAGCCGACCTCTACTCCACCTTAGGCGTCCTCTATACGCATGTCGGCGACTACTCCACGGCCGATCAGTTACTGCGTAAGTCGCTGGCCATCGATCAAGCCAACCATCTTGACTCCGTCTCGGTCCTGTTCGGCTTAGGTATGTTGCGTACCGATCAGGAGAAGCTTGACTAGGCGGAGCGCTTCGTGCGCCGTGCTATCGATCAAGCCGAAGCTGCTCGCCCTCCCGATCCCCTTCTTCTCGCCAGGCTTCAAACCGGCCTTGGACGAGTGCTGAAAGAACTCGAAAAAATTCATCCGGCTCTTCAGGTCTTGCACCAGGCGGAACTAGTTTTAACGCCGCATGGGAACAGCCTCGACTTGGCGGAAAACCTCAAACAGCAGGCCGAAACCTACTTCTACGCCTCGGACTACGACCGGGCCGCCTCCTTCCAGCAACGGGCACTCGCTCTTCATCAACTCCTGCTCGGCTCTACGCACGTGGAGACAGCCGACGATTTGGCAACACAGGCTGCCATCGCCTCCTCTCGCGGCGACCAGATTGCCGCGGAACGCGGTTTTAGATCCAGCGCGAACGCTTTCGAACGCTGGTATGGTCCCGATGACGTTCACACCGCCGGAGTCATGGCCCAGCTCGGCAAAACATTGGTGATTCTCAAACGCTACGACGAGGCCGAAGGCATTTTGCGAAAGGCACTTTCCATTCGCGAAAAATCGTATGGTCCCAACCATCCCTATGTCGCCAATGTTTGGGCCGACATCTGTCGCCTCTACTTTCTGCAATCCCGCAATGCCGAAGCTAGAAGCTGCTACTCGCACCAGGTGAGCATCTATCGGCGTGCATTGGGCGACGATCACTATCTGGTCGCTGTGAGTTTGATGTTTTCGGCAGATGTGGATCTGGACGACAAGCTGTATACAAAAGCCGAAGCTACCTATCGCGATGTGCTCAAGCGCTTTCAGGCCACTCGGGAGCCTGGCGACGAGATCATCGGCAAAGCGGATCTGGAACTAGGGCGCGCCCTCGTGAAACAGGATCGCTTTGCCGAGGCCCTTCCGCCTCTTCAGGACGCCGAACGAATCTTGGCCGGCAAAAAGCGCGCGGATGATCTATGGGTGAAAACCGCCCGCAAATACCTGGCAATCGCTCGCGAACACGTTCATGAGCCTCGCTGAAGTAATCGCCAACCGTGATATTTTTGAGGTGAAAGGGCCGAAGTAGCTCAGTTGGTAGAGCAACGGTTTCGTAAACCGTAGGTCACGAGTTCGACTCTCGTCTTCGGCTCCAGTCTTCTCTTCGTCGCACGACACTCAACAACATAGGACGCTCCCGATTACGTACATTGTTCTCTTGCGCGGCATCAACGTGGGAGGCGCAAATCTGCTTGCTATGCGGGACCTTGTCTCCGTCGCAATCGCAGTGAACTTACGAAACGTGCGTACTTATATTCAAAGTGGAAATCTGCTATGCGAGAGCGGCCAGTCCGAGGCACAAATGGAACATGGGCTATCCCAGGCACTGGAGGCAAGACTTGGCAAACCGATAACGGTGCTGGTGAGAAGCGTCGAAGAGTTCGGAACGGTGCTTTCCAACAATCCTTTCGAGGACAAAGACCCTCGCCGCACCATGGCTGTTTTTTTAACGAACCAACCTCCCCTCATGGACGAAGCGCAACGGCACGGACCTGCCGGTGAACAGATCATCCCTGGTCCGCGCGTTTTGTACGCGCATTATCCGGATGGCGTGGGCCGGTCGAAGTTCAAGCTTCCGCGATTCGCGGTCGAAGGCACTGCTCGCAATATCAACACGGTCAAGAAGCTCTTCGCAATGGCACAGGAAGCTTCGAAACACAAAGCTTCAGAAATGGTGCAAGTCTAATGCCGGAACTGCCTGAAGTTGAAACGGTGGTTCGAACCATCCGATCCCACATCGAAGGCAAACGTGTACTCGCTGTTGAACTC